>VXAB01006969.1:6419-104272 GCA_013399175.1 Odontophorus gujanensis
GAAAAAAGACAGACTTAACTGCTTGCAGACTTTTCACGCATGGAAGATGAAGAAAGCTTCTTTTGATGAAGTGTAATTATGTCCAAACAGAGCTGACCCCCTCCCCCTATATTTCTTATGATCTTAACGGAAGAAAGTAGGGCTTTGCCTTTGAAGCAGCCGGGACTCGGTGGAGGATCTGAAATGCTGCATTCTGCTGCCAGAGGCAGGATGGAGAAATTGGTCCAGACTTGTCTTCCAGACTTAGAACAGAGAGGGGGAGAGAGAGAGAGAAGGAGAAAGAGTTATCATTACTGATAGATTTTTGTAACTCTCCTTAAAATAGCAGGAAAGAAAGCAGTAGTTGTAGACAGAAGTGAGAGAGCCACGCACAGGGACAGATACGGGGAGGTGCGAGCCCTGACGTAGAGGAGGAAAAACAAAGTAAGAAAGAAATCACTTTTTGGTGGCAAGAAACTAATCCACACCTGTTCCTGAGTTCAGATTTACATCTTTCTGAACAGCTCGCTCTTTGATCTCTGTATCTCTCCGTTTGATTGTGAGGGCTGAATCATCATTTGCTGCTTCTCCTTCTCTCCCACGTTTTCCCCTTGCTTCCCATGGCTCGATGCAGAGCTCGGATTTATACCCACGTTAGTGCTGCTCGCTCGATGGAAACCCTGACTTTGCCTTTTTGTCTGCATAATTTCTCTTAAATACCTTTTTGGATTCATAAGAATAAGTAACCAGAGCTCTTGATGTGAATGCAGAAGTTGTTTGGCTGTGGTTTAGAGGCAGTCGCTCACTTTTCCAAGCCCGAGCCACAGCGCAGAGAGAACTGCTGTCCTTGGTGAGCACAGCATCATAACCTTAACCTTGTTGTCTCCCGATGCTTTAATCACAGTAGCACCCAACTGCAGAAGCACACACAGGCTGCTGAGTCCCCTTCCAGGCCCATCTCTGCTTTTTGCCTTGCCCTCCCACATATGTCCATCTCATCCTTTTTCTGTCGGCTCAGCTCACATGTGTGAATAACAAAGCATGCACCGTTTGGACACACGGAGGCATTAGTGCCAGATGCCTACTTGGCGAGGGAATTTAATAAAAGAGCACTGCAATTAGGCCTCAGCTTCAAAAAGTGGGTAGTTGAGACAGCTGAGGGCATAAAGGTAGGCGATAAAAAGTGCATTAAAGGATTTCGTAGCAGAGGGAGGATCTCTGTGAAGTCGGTTACATCTATCCAGGGAAGGCACGAGCGTTGCTGAGACGTGTGACCTTACAGACATATTTTGTTCTCACTCCTGTCCTATGTAAATCGTTTCTTGAAAGGCCCGGGACTCGAGCGTGCATCACCCCACTATAAAGCCATGCATTGTTTTACCAGGCTTCGTTAGTGTTCATTCATTAATGTTTCAGTTTGTTAGAATGCTGGCGAGGGAACAAAACCTGTTTCCCTTTCAAATTAGGTGCTTACCTGTTCCACGTAGGCGGGCTGGGAGGCGATGGCTTAGGAGTGCTCACAGCCCAGGTGGAAGCACCTCTCTTTGTATTAAGGAGTGCATTTTTTTCCTGCCGTTGGTATCACATTGAGGTATGTTTAGCATACACAACCTTGCAGTGCTTCCCTGTGGAGTGGGTTCACAGGGTCTTATAACTAGTATGTTTTGTTGGCCTAATCTTTAGCCGTCAGTGGACTGATCTGGCACATAAACGGGATGATAGCAGTGTAAGGCCAAAGGCTTCGTTCCAAGGCATTCAGAAAATCCCCTTAGCACCTTTGGTGGTTTCCAGTTGTACTCTGCTTCTTTTATATGGGTAACTGTGGCCTGAATGATCCTAGGTTTTCAGAGTCAGAACTATTTTCCATGAGAGGCTCATGCTAACGGTGGCCTACGATCCATCCCTGGCTAACTGGTGGGTTTCCAGTAGGTGGAAATCCTGCTGGGATAAAGGGCTCATAGCACTCCAGACCTAAACAGGCAGTGTGGAGGCACTCTGTGCCTGGTAGGGATGTTGCTGTATGTCTGGACTGTGCTTACATGCATGCCCTATACAGGCAAAACGACCTCTGTACGGCTGGGATGAGCAGGACTCGATGAGCACTGGACAGCCTCAGTACACCTTACTCCCTCATGGTGGCCATTCTCAAAAAATCCATGAACAGAGCCATTTCCCAGCGAGGTGGGGGGAGACACCTTCAGCTGCACCTCCCTACTGCATCTGAGGCCAAACTCAGCCACCCGAGGCCTTTACACCTTTGCCACCACCATTGCCTCCACCTACAGAGAGATGGGTGCAGCCAGAGCACAGCTATGCCTGGAAAAGCACTTTACACCAAGTGACAGTTGTATTTCCATCAACAAAGCTGTGCCACATTTTGGTTCATGGCAGCTGGGACGTTTTGAAGTTGTACTCCAGTAATGAATGATGTGCATCTCAGTCAGGTTTGGGGCAGATACACAGCTTTTGGCAGAGAGAAAGACCAGCGTCTAGTTTTGACAGCCAAAGCTCTGTTCCACGTTATGCCTTTTATATAAGCTGCTCTGTATTAGGCTTGAGAAAACAGCAGCAAGTTTGTGCTGCTATATATTGTTTGAAATTCCCGTCTTCAGAGTTCAACATGAGGAAAAGCACCGGCAGCAGAAACACACAGAGAGATGAGGGGAAAAAAAATGTGCTTGAGAGCCCGGTGGAGGAGCAGCTGAAAGGAGCAGGCAGGCCTGGGACTGCTGACTGTTTTATTGAGTCACTGCTGCACGCCCACCTTTTCCTGTCTCCAAGCAGTTTTCAGTTTTGATGATCTGACGTGACTAACGGTTGCATATCTAACAGATTACAACTGTCAGTGCGAGGCCGGCGGCCGCTGAGGATGTGCGCCCAGGCTCCCCCAGCTCAGCCCCTGCTCTCGTGTTTAATGCTTCCTCGGGCAGAGGGCTCCAGATGCTCTTGTGCAACGCCTGTGCAAACTCCAGCTTTGAGAAGCACAGACAAGGGCTGAGAGCGCGTGCACGCTGCGGTTTCTCACTGCTGCTGGAAAGCTGAGGGCTGCCTGAGTGCTCAGCAGATAGAGATGGGTGTTCATATGCAGGGAAAACTAGGTAATAATGATATCATCGCATCAGCCCCGGCACGAAGGGCAGGAGACGCTGGTTCCCCCTTCACACAGCTCCCAGGAGGAGAGTGCAGTGTTTCCTCATCTCACTGTAGTCACGATAAGGCCGTGTGAAGTAAATAACATGTGGCCACACTCTGCTCTCCGTCCCGCAGCTGCAAAACTGGAGTAAATTTTGAAATTAGCCGACCCGCTCTGGATTTGCACCACTTTCAATACAGAAAAGAATTCGGCTTGTCCTCGGCAGTGAATCACTTTTGTTCTGTCATTGCATGATGACCCATTATTAAATAAGGAACATTTAGATTGTCAACACATGGACGTATTCTTGACGTAGAGTAAAACTGAAGGGGAGGAAAACTCCTATGGTCAGTTATGTTTTTAATTTTCGCGATTGTGGTAACGACAGGGAATAATTTTAAACATCTCCGATCCTTTACTGAACATGCATGTGACTGTTTTCATGTTGTAATCACTCATTCCTCGTTGTTTTTTTTTTTTTTTTTTTCCCCTTTGTAGGGAAGAGCTTTACTTTGACAATAACTGTCCTGACAAATCCCCCCCAAGTCGCTACGTACCACAGAGCCATCAAGGTTACAGTGGATGGGCCGAGGGAGCCAAGAAGTGAGTATTGCACTCTTATTTCTTGCACTTACGCCTGCTTAGTATTGTTAAACGGAGACCCACAAATGAAATCCGTGTCTTTGTGGAACGCTGGGCCTTGCTCGGCGAAATATGTAAGCGCATGCTTAATTTGGAGCCTGTTGGACCACACACATACTCGCATTAAACACACGCTGAAGTGCTTGGCTGAATTTGGGCAATCCCAAACCCGATCCTCATTCACATCAAGGTCTTGATACATTATCTGCCAGTGTAAAGGAGAAGTAAACCCACGGTATTTATATAGAATCCGATCTAGGCGTAACGGAGGCGGTCCTGCGACGAGCCGGTTCCCTGAGCTCCCGCGAGCTTCCACTGAAGGCATTTACAGCTCAACAGGAGATTGATCTTACAGGATCAGTCCTAGCACGGAGGGAAAACATATAACATAGTGCCTTTTTGTTTGCCCTTGAATTCTTTTGCCATCAGATAATTCACGCACCTGGTTAATCTCATCATACCTGAAATTGATTTTCACCTATGGACTCATCACAGACCCCCGGGGGCCCAAAAAAATAAGCTATAAGCACCGTGCGTCTACAGCACGGCCTTTGTTCCTTATCTGTGCTCAGAAAGCATGCTGAACTGCAGCTTAGCCCATCAGATTGTCCCTCGGCACGCTGAGCTCGTGGCTGCACACCTTCCCACTCTCCAAAACTCTGAGCAGCCAAGGATGGATGCTGATGCTGGATGGCCAGTACTTTTAGATACAGGCAAGCCTGGTCAGTCCGTTGTGCTCGCTGCCTGTCTCTCTGTGTCACACATTTCAGTGGCGGCCGCTCTGACGTCAGCTGGGGAGCACTGATGAGCCAGCTCTGGAGTTTTTTCTTCACCTGACTAGAAGGAGCCTTTCGAAATTGATTGGATTAACCAGGGAGAGCCGTATTCAAATTGCATTTGGAGATTAAGAATTATTTGATGAATAACCACATTAAAAAAAAAAGAAATCCCTATTGTGAAGGCATTTCAAGTAATTGTTCTGCCTTTGATGTACACGTACAAGTGAGCCCTGTGAGGAGCTCTCAGGGAGCTGTGTGCACACAGCCCCGAGACAGAAGTAGGAGGCTGTGTGCAGTGGAGTATTCCTCGTGCTAATCCATGCTGTGGTGCCATCTCCTGTGCTGCAGAGAGAGGGAAACCGAAGTGCCTTCTGTAAGAGCTGCCCAGCTGTAGTACCCCTCCTAGAGTAGCAGATGGGAAAAAGCAGCGAGCTGTGGAGAAATTCCATTCTGTAGGTACACAGGCTGCTGTCCTCTCACATCTGAGGTTTCTGTCTGTCACAGCAGAGGGATTTTCATCCTGTTGTTCCTCTCTAGCTGGAGCAGTGCTGCAGAGCAAATCTCAGAGCATGGGTAACACATCCAGTGGTGCAGTGGAGTAGATTGGAAACGCTGCAGCGGGTGGTGTTGGCTGCTCAGCGTGGCACAGAGGGAGACCCTTCAACTGGTCCTCCGAGGGGGACTAAGCTGTGCTGGTGATGTGTGAATTAAGGGTGAGGCTGTGTTAATGACGTTGGGTGAGATCTCTGTGTTCTGCCCCAGTTGTTTAGCCAACCTCTGTATCCAGTCCCTATTTGCTGTCCCCGTGGATCTCAGCCGTAGCTAGGGCTGCTTGGTAACTTAGAAAATCGGTTCTCATAGCCCAGGTGGAGTTACTGTATCTTTCTTTCTGTCTTTATTTATTAAGAAAAGCCCCTTTTAAGAGGCCTTGGTTGTTAGAATTCCAGCTCCATAGTGAAGCTGTGCGCTGGGGTCAGCTTGGCTCTGCAGGTCGTGTCACTGCACTTGGATGCCTTAAAGGCGGTGATGTCTCTACAGTGACAAGTTATTAAATGTGAATTTTCAGGGGAAGGGCATCTGCAGAAGTACCGTGGGAGCTTCCTTGAAGTTCTGCTGCTTCTGGGAGCTCCCGTGCTCGTGCAGATTTATTGCTGTTTGGCGGTAACCACTCACAAAGTGTGTCTGGAATTTACGTTGCATGAGGAAAATGAGATGGTTGGGGGCACTGAGGAATTCAAGTCAACAAGTGGATCTGATAGCAAATGTGCTTTTCTTAACAAATTATGTATCGGCAAATAGTGCCCCTCTCTGCCAGGGCCTGTATTTCACTCAGACATCTCAGACATGTTCTCCTCGTTTTCTTCTCTCTGGCAGCTCAACCAGAGCTGTCACATCACAAACAACTTTTCTCTTAATATACACATCTGGCGTTGGCAGTTGGACCAACTTCATAAGAGCACATGATCATCATTCATTACGAGATTAAAAAGTACCCCATGGCATCATTGATGTTTTCTAACTTTGATCTCTCGCAGTTGTGATTCATCTCAGTTATAAAACTTCCCTTTAAAGGAACACAACCGATGACTTATTAGAACCTTCATTCTGAGTAGCGTAAACATAAAATTATGCACGTCTCTACAAAATGTCATCTGCCTTGTTGCCAGCTTATCATTTTAAGACATGACATCATGCTTAAGGTCGTGAATTTGTAAGGCTTGTTTATAGGCAAGGCACTTTGACCTTCTGTTGGCGAGTTGGCTCCGGCAAACAAATGCAGCATGTTTTCCAGCAGCAGTGGGAGCAGCAGCAATCCCATGACAGATATCACAGGGGCTGACGTTCAGATGCTGCACAGTCCTGGCACGCAGTGGCTCCCGTTGGTATTTTGGATGCTTCAGGATGTCAGGTTCTTCAATGGGAGTGAGTTTAGTTGTAGAAGCATACAGCCTTCCCTCTCTGCTGTTGTTCTGCAGTGTTTCAATAGAGTCTGGGCTGCCAGGTTGCTCCATTAGGAAAAGCTGTCCGTTTCTATATGACAAAAAATCTCCTAATGATTATTATATTATAAAAGAATATTTATTTTTTTCAGTCTACCTACTTTACCATCTAGGATCTGCTTTGTGGCACATCCTCTGTGCTAGGCTGGGACAGCACGTTGCAGTGTGAGGGATGGAGTCAAGAGCCCTGTGTATAAAGTCTTTGGGAGTCTTTGGGAGATCCTGCCGACGTGCTTTCTCTCCCCATCTGCAGCATAGAGCCTCTGCCATCCGCAGCCCTTTGCCCACAGAGCTGCCTTCCAGCTGGGAGGGCTGAATGAGGTTTTGCTGAGAGCCACGTTGTCACAAGGCCATAACCAACCCACAGGTAGCAAGGTATAACCCGAAAGGAATTAAAACAACCAAAAGCCCAGCAGCCTTTTACCTAGCTCCTCTCGAATGCTTTGCCTCCTTACGAATGCTGAACTAATGACTTGTCCTTCCACGTCAGCCCACACAAGTCCTCCCCCCTGGTTATTTTCGGTGGGGGAGTCAGGAGGAAAGAAGGAGGAGAAATGTATGTTTTTATATCTTGCCCAGCTTCCAAAGGCTTCAAATCTAAGATAAGTCTCCTGAATCACTGGCAGCATGCATGGAAAGGTCCCTCTGAGCTTGGGGCCGCGTGTTTCGGTTGGAGAAAACTGCTGCACCTCATTCCTCTCCCAAATATCTCCCCGCTGCCCTAGCTGCTAAGGTGCACCCACGGCGAAAGGTATGAGCAAACACTGCCTTGTTGTCTGTGCACACTACAAAAGCCAACAAAAGGCAGCAGGAGCGCCTGGCCCGCGTTGTGTGAATGGCGTGGCCGGCTACGGGGCGCAGATAAGCCATGGAGATGTTTGAGATTCCTGGACTTCAAACCATAACAGCGTTGAGGAAGTTCTCTCTCTCTCTCTTCTTTCAAAGGCAGAGGGTGGAGGGATAAGGCTGGGGTTGATGGAATGTGCTTGTGAGCAGAGCAGCTTTAAATCTTTCAGTAGTTTTTCTTTTTTTTTTTTTTTTCCTTTTTTTTTGTTTTCTTTCTTTTCTTTTTTTTTTTTTTTTTAACTTTATTTTTTTATTATCATTATTATTATTTTTTTGCGTTGACTGACTGTCGGGAGCTGGGCTGGCGGCCAGGCAGGAAATGACACATGGAGAGGCATTCGTGTTGTGCAACATTTGGTGGAACTGATGCAAGGATACATTGTCTGTTTACGCATTCCTTCCCTAACAGCCTGCATGGCAGTAATTTCACTCAGGGACACATGGCATGCTACAGCAAGGAGCTGGATCCTTAACATCTCTTCACGTGGAATTATCCCAGCACCTAAAACACGCTGTGTTGTCCCCAGCTTAGAATACTCTCTAGCTTGCCTTCAAAAACCACGATGCCAATCCCCTTCCTTCCCAAGAGCAGCCTGATTTTTTGTCTCTGTGGTGGATGTGTGCGGTGCAGAGAGGTGTGGTCTGGAGGAGGAGAGGGGGTTTTACGAGCAGGTTGTGTACTCTGCACGTGTGCTTCACACCAGAACTGCAGCGGAGCAGTTTTTGTGAGTGATAATGTTGCAGGGACTGAACACGGAAGCTTTCATCTGTATGAGCTTGGGCACAGCAGGGAGGTTTTAATCTAACTCAGAGCTCGTAGAATCAGGTCGGAAAAGATCTTAAGATCGTCGAGTCCAACCATGACCTAACCATACTGCCCTCACTCTAACAGCCCTCTGCTAAATCACGTCCCTGAGAAAAAAAAAGTACTCCAAGGTTCTATGAAAAAGCCCCAACTTTTCAGCTGAGCTGAGGTTAGAAGATCTGTGGCTGTGCTGGTGTCTCTCCCAGCAAGAAACCTGTACTGAAATCAGCTCCGGATCTCTAGCAGCGTCACAAAGCGAAGCGGGGCACAGTGGGCATCATGGTGGTTTGTGAATTGTTCTAAATGATGCTGCAAGCTTTAATGCTTTGTAAGAAATGAGGCAAAGGCTGATGATAGGGATGGAGAGCTGTTTGCCCTGGCCAAGGCAAACTGTGCGACTGTGGGGGTGGGTTAGGGGTTCCTCGTGGAACATTGCTTGTAGCATGTGTGCCAGTGGTTCAGATTCATGTTGGAGATGGGCATGGGACCCACAGAGCAGGGCTCCTTGCTGCACCCCAGCCATGCTGCATGTCTCTGGAGCAACGTGGGGAGCAAGGGGCAGCCACTCCTCATCTGTCCACCGTGGCCACAGAGGGGCTGGGTCATAAACACTCACTGTGAGGGAGGAATGAGGGCAGTCAGGGTTGTGCCTTTCCCAGGGGCCATACCTTTCATCTGTTGCTGCAGCACACCGGGTGAGGTGGGAGCGACACTCAGTGCAGTCCCTGCTGGAATTTATAAGGAGCAGTTCATCAAATCACAGAATGGCCTGGGTTGAAAAGGACCTCAAAGGTCATCTGGTTCCAACCCCCTGCCATGGGCAGCATCGCCAGCCACCAGAGCAGGCTGCCCACAGCCACATCCAGCCTTGCCTTGAGTGCTCCAGGCATTCTGAAAGCTGAATGATCCGTGGGACACCAGCTGACTTTTACCATAAGAGGATGTGTCTGTGATGGGAGCTGAGCATGGATTCCCTATTAGAATGAGAGAGGGAAAATACTGCTAGAGGATTATGTAAAACAAGTGGGCAAGCCTGAGTGTAAAAGCATCCCCTAAGATGTGCTCACTAAGAGTAGTGGTTTGTATTTGTCAAGTGAAAACAGATCATTTCCATTCTTTTGTAGACGGAATGCTGCTTCAGAGCAGCCTGGTCCTCGTCCGTTTGGCATGTGGGATAACCGTTAACGCTGGATTTTGATCTATTGCAGCTATTGCTGTTTGCATTCAGAAGGTCTGTCCAAGCCACAAGTAAGATCACGGCTGCATTGTGCTGCGTGCTCCGGTTGTAAGAGAGGCTTGCTTGCTGCCTCCATTAGAATATAGTTGGGAAGAGGAGTTCTAACAAAGCAAATGAAGTCAGCAGCATGAGTGAGCGCACTCTGTCTCTGTATGGTGCAACTATGATGAAGGGAAAAGTGAAAGCAGTATTTGGAAGTCTGGGAGACTACTTCATACAGATACTGTGGAGGAGGGGGTACAGGGAGGCACTGAAATAGCTTTTCCTGGACTACTTTGTTGCTTACTTTCCTTGAGGAAAATTAAGCACGTGTACACCTTCACTCTTGAAATGCTTTTAGCTTGGTGCTTTTTTTCTCCTACACTTCAACGCTGCATCTCTTATATCCCTCTCTTCCCTTTTGAAAGAGGGTCAGGAAGCAGGGAGCAGGGCAGAGCTGTTTGGGAGGTGCTGCATCAGAGGAACTAGAGCACTGACACAGAAATTCCTTGCTAGCAATTGAAATGTCTTTATACATAATGTGTAAAGCTTGTTCTTATTGTCCATATAAACTCCATTCTTCACTGGGATGTGGTCATCCCAGAAGTGGAAGGCAGGTGGTGATGTCATCAGACAAGCAATGCAGAAGAGAAAACAAGGAAGAACATCATATTCAACTGAAACTTCAGGGGAAGAAGCTTAGTGATGACTCACACTGCAGTATGTTTGGGGTGCCAGAACTCTTTATTCTTACGAAGGTGACCGGGTTCCTTGACGCATGTCTCTGCTCAGATGTGTTATTATGTGTGTCGTGTACAGCAGAGCACAGTTCTGAGCACAGAGCTGTCACTGCCCTGGGAAGATAGCGATCACTGTTGGCTGGGGGTGGCTTTCAGCTCTCCAAACACTAGGCATGTTGAGTAGGTTTCTCCTGTACTCAACAGAAAGACACTGGCACTCACCCGGAGTGATTCATCCCATCTATCTTAATACCTATCTTCAAGTGGAATTAATTGCCCTTGAGGGGTGTCCATCCCTCCCCATTGATTATAAATGGAGGCTAGATGACTAGCCTAGACTAGGTACTGTGTTTTTGGGATGGCTGAAGTCAGATGAAATGGTGAGATACTGTAGTCATAGAGTGTACCAAAGCACTGCTATTAAGTTCGGATAACCTGGCTAGCTTGAAGGCAGGTAGCCCAGCAACAGCTGCCCAGCAGCAAATACAGAGCTCAGTGTGGATTCACCACCTGTCCAGCTTCCTGGGTGGGTAGTTTCTCTTTTCATGAACAGTGAGTTGTCCGTGCTACATTTCTGATAATGTGAGGATTTGTTTAAAGCTGACTTTGAAGTGTCTGTATAGCTGCCATAATGAGTGCAATAAATGTCTTCAGAAATGATGCTATCTACACCTTTTATCTCTTCTGCAGGATTTAAGCAAACAAATGCTACTCAGGTCCCATTCAGCTTGTCTTGTGTGAACTGTTCTGATTAAAAGTCATGTTATTTAGCTCTGGGCATAGTATTCAATAAGATTCGCACCCCAACTGAAATGTTGCAGCTGCATAGGAAACACCGTAAAGATTACAATCCATCTTATAGGTGTTATCTACAAAGAATATTGGGGAGCATATTTAAAGATTTTCCTAACATGGGAAAATACTCTATGTAATGCTCCAATGTTCCTCATTCACATCAGAATACATTAATAGTTCTCTCCTTATTCAGACTTACACGCTGCCTGTTCCCCTTTGCTACTGAGATGTGATCTTTCCCACAGTGTGCAAAGGCAAACCCTTTTACCTGATTATTGCCAGTGTAAATGCTTTTTGCCTTCATCACTCTTCAAACTCTCTTACAGGCTTTGTGAACTTTACTCCCACTCTGTAATACCTTCTGCAGTAGCCCTGCTAATTTCAATTCTGGATGCCAAATAGCTATTAATCAGTGCACTTACAGGTAAAGAATCTGCTTTGTGCCTGTCTGTAATCCATGTGAGTAATGCCAATTAGTTGTCTGCTTCCTTAAATCTTCATATAATTGCCTATTCCTGGATTCCCAAAGTGGCAGGCATGGTCTTAAATGTCCTGTGCAGTCAGAGGCAGTTGGTGAAGTTTTTTTTCATGTTCTTAGAGCTCAACAAGAAAATCATCACCTGCACAAACACCACAGAAGTGCACTGTGGAAGAGATGGATGAGGCCAGGGGTTGCTCTTGCAATTTAATTTGACAGAAGCAGTTCTGTATCTTGTTATATTCCAGAGTATCAATTCATACATGGTATCTGACACTAGACCAGGCTGCCCAGGGCTCCATCCAACCTGCTCTTGAACACCTCCATGTATGGGGGCATCCATGGGCTGCCTGGGTCAAACAAAACATTGGTTAGGAATACAGAGGGTGTTCTGTGCAGACTGCATATATATTATAGAATCACAGAGTGGTTTCAGTTGGAAGGGACCTCAAAGACCATCTAGTTCTACCACTCCTGCCATGGACACTGCCCGCTGGATGAGTTTGACCAAAGCTTCATCCATCCAGTTCTCAGGCACTTGCAGGGATGGGGCCTCTCCAGCTTCTCTGGGCATGTATTCTGCATTTGTACAGGACCCTGCCTCTGATTCATATTCTTAGACAACAATATGCTGCAATTAATTCAACTCATCTAGTGAATTCATTAAGCACTGTACGCATACAAAATGCAACCAGGTTGATTCCAGGCTTCTACGACACCAATCTATTCCTCTTGTGATCATAAACTAGATCTGTTGAACTTGTTTGTTGGTTTTTATTATTATTATTATTGTCACACAAGTCATTTTTGTGAAGAGAAATGAAGAAAATTTGCAAGGAGAAGCAGGGTGGATTGGTTGTCCTCAAGTGCAGCTGTCTGAAACCTAGGTATGGTGTTGTAGTTCATCATCTCAGTCCCATTACAGTCAAAAGGGTAAAACAGGCATGTTTATAGGCTGATGTATCCCACCTCTGGAGGTGAACGTTATTATTCTATAAATGGTTTGAAAGGGGACTTTAAAGCCCATTTTTTCCACAGTCACATTGAAAGGCTGCACTTTGAAGTTTACCACAATTTAGGATGTAAGTGAGCCCCCCCATGTCAAGCATAAATAACTGTTGAGCAGTCTTTCATGTTTTCCTCTTCCACGCCTGCTTGGTTGAAACTCCTGGGCAGTATGCAGAAATGTACACCCCAGTGTGAAGCCTTGCTTTTCCCCATGCTGGTGTTCTTGTTTCTGCTCCTTTCCCAGCTCAGCAGCAGTCTGCCTTTATATGGCAGCCTCCTCAGCTTCGTGACGGAGACAGACAGTTTAATTAACCTTTATCTTTTGCTTTTGAAGAATGAGCCTGGGGTGTACGTACTGCTGATTTGAAAGGGTCTCATGCAGTGGTATTCATTGCCCGTGATAACAGCCACAGTGATGAGCATCCCTGAGAACTGGGACTGCAGACTTAAAGCACAGGAAGCACACTCACATGCCGTATTTCTGTGGAAATAGGATCTGTGCTTTACTTGTATTGTATGCGTGCTTACCCTCCTGTGTGTTTACTTGTACTCTTCTCAGTCTTTACCATTCCAGAAAGACACAGATGGCACCAAAAGAAAAACCTGATAGCATCTGCCTTTATTATATCCTTATTATAGACAGATATGAGAGTAGTGAAGACTCCGACTTCCCAAACTCCAGATAAGAGTGGATGTTCTTTAGGCACAGCTCAAGGGTGAAGGAAGCTTTCTGAGAAGCATATTTACTTTTGTGTGAGGCACAAAGTAAACACCTTGCTAGATATACACAAGCCATGCTGCATTAAAAATTAAAATGAGTGTTATTTTCTCTGTTGTCAGTTGATATAAAAGGGAATGAAGAGTAGATTTTAAGGTAGGTAACACAAGAATACTCACGCATCAGATAAGTAATATTGTGCTGATATAGAAGTAAATATGATAGAAAAAAAATGGCAGGTCTCTCTAGCTCCTAGGTTGTACTTTATACGTATGCTGCAGACAGAAACTACGTCAGAGCACTCAGAATTTGGAACTGTCAGTGTTACAGTTATCAGTGCAACTTTAAGCCACCTCTTTTAAGTGTACATGACAGAGCAGTACTTCACTGTAAGAGTGTGTGCTGATTTATCCATCAGACAGCAGTGTTCTGTAGCCCACTTACTGCTATCCCAGACCTTCACATAGTCCCATAACAAAGAGAATTCAGTTGAAAAGTGTTTGCTAATCCTAGGCGCCCCGTTTGAGACACATGGGATCTCATTTCTCAGAGCTCTTAAGCATAGATTGTAGTTTACATGTTCCAAGTGCAGCTCTTGGTTGGAGTTGAGGTGAACAGTTAATGCATCTGAGGTACAGCCCTGAAGGTCTCCTATCCAGAAGTATGAGCACAGAGTGAATATGGTCTGTGAGCACTTTATTCTGAGCAACTGAACCACTGTTGTGACAGCAAGTTGTGTCAGGGGCATAAGATCTGTGGGCTCCAGGCTCCCTTTGTCGAGCTGCAAAGAATCGACTCATAAATGGGAATGGCCTCAGTGGCCTTAAGTTGCGCCAGAGAAGGTCCAGGTTGGGTATTAGGAAAACTTGCTTCTCTGAAAGAGTAATCAGGTGCTGGAATGAGCTGCAGTGATGGATAACTGCCCCTGGAGGTCTTCAAGAAACGTGTAGGTGTTGTGTTGAGGGACACGGTTTGGTGGGAAATGTCGGTGTCAGGTGCACAGTTGGACTGGATGATCTCGGAGGTCTTTTCCAACCTTGGTGATTTTGTGATAAAACCTCAGGAACTCGTATTCTACAAGATGCTATTTTACCAGAGCTGGCTGGGTTGCCGTGGGGATTGCACAAGGCACATTTGTGACAAAAGAACCAACCTGTGGAGCCAAAATACAGTGATAAAAAATCCCTTTCAAGAAATGATCACCAAACACGTTTTTCGAGGTGCTGTGTTTTCCTTAGGCTCAATTCCAGGAGTGTCTGAGCCGCGTGGGGCAGAACTGAAGGAATATGCTTCTCCCTCATGGAAGAATAAATGGAATCCAAGCAGTCAAACATTGCAAGCATTGTTTGGCAACTACGGTAGCGCTCCTACCAGCACCGCCTCTAATGTATTGAATCTAGAGTTGTTAAATTGCACTGAGTAGCGACCCATTAGCTTCAAGGGGAGTTCTGCGGGGGCATGACCCAGGCAGTGGGCAGCCTCTCCTCGTGGGCTTCCATCTCCAGCACGAGCCAGTGTCTGATACAGCCTCGGTCTCAGCTCTGAGGATGGAGGAGGCAGCACCCCGCAGCAAAGGCCGCCTCATCCTGCAGGCGGTCGGGGCTGGAAGGCCTCGAGGCACCTGTGTTTGGCAGGGCTCTCCTTCCCCACCCTGCGCCTCTTCAGAGAGATCATTTGGTGCGTGTGCACTTCATTTCAATTGGCACGATGTGTGCAGACGTTACAGGCTGTAACACACCCAGAGCTGGGAGGGATCTGTGCAGCAGACCGTGACTCTTGCATCGCGCCCGGCGTGCGGGGCCCGGCCTCACTGTGGCTGCTGCACCCCTCCACAGCGCGCTGTCAGCTTCTATCTGGCAGGGCTGTCAGCTTCTATCTGCTTCTGGAAGGGAATTTTTTAGGAAAGGAAACAAACAAAGTTGTCTTTAAGAACAATCGTAGCAAGTGAATGTTGAAGGACACCAAACTGTGCCCTGAATTGGTTGTGTGCTGGGGAACAAGCCTGCTTTAGCTCAGTGAGGAGCAGCCGTCCTCCGTGCCCCACACTGGGCCCAATTGAGAGGCAGTGTTGGTGCTGAGGTGCAGCTCCAGGCAGAGTATGCAAAGGAAGACACCTGAGAGTCTCCTGGGGAGGGTGTGGAGCTGTGCAAAACCCAGGGCAAATTACCAGCCCTGCTGTGAAAATAAGCAAAGCGTACCTGGCTAATAGGTACGTCCAGAGGCACAGACTTTTGCTATTGTGTTTATGCTGATGTAAGCGAGTGAAACAAGGCTTGATCTTTGTTGCCTTCTCCTCCCTTGAATCTGTGTGACTCGAGAGCTGCTGCAAATGCTGGGTCTGTGTAAAACTAGTGATATGAGTTATCGTAACGATTTTTCAGCTCAGTAAATTGGAAATTGGTCAGAAGCACCCTCCATTGCAATTAATCTGCTCCTGCATGGAAATCCTACCTGTTCAAAAAATGCACTGTGTTACCTGCAGGCAGTAGGCGATGCAGGAGTTGCAGTGATGGACAGATGCATGTGTATGTGCAAGGGTCTGTGCAAATGGAGCCAAAGGAGGGGTCCTACGAGTCCTGCAGGGCTGGCATAGCTCACCAAGCTGCTTCTGGCTCTGTGGGCTGCGGGAAATTGAGAGACTTTGCCCTTCGTGGTGTCTCGTGCTTTCAGCAAGCTCCAGCTTGGTCAAAGAGAGAGCGAGGCTGGTGAGAAATGCTCCAGGAAAACAAGATGTGCTGCAGGGAGCTTGCTGCTCCTCAAACCGTCAGTCACTGGAAAAGGGCTCAGGGGTTGAGAGGTGTGCTGTGGCTTAGGGTGGTTGTCCTGAAGTTAAAGCAGCCATTTATTGGAGACAGATAGATGGTGGCGCTGGGCGAAAAACACCTTCACACTGCAGTTTTATTTTCCTCCCTGCTACAACTTTGTTTGAGCTTTTCCCATTTCTTTCATTCTCCCGGTGTTCCCATCCTTAGGAGCCAAGCAGCTGAGGGCTGAAAGAGAAGCATTGTCAGGAGGGTGATTAAAACAGGAATTGATGCAGCCGGGAGCCAGGGTTCAGTCACCTCTCTGGGCCTCCGCTTTGGTGCTGTGTCAGATACAGTAGCTTTACCATGCAAGTCGAGTTCATGCGTTTTTTATTGTCTCTTTCTGCCAAAAAGCATTGACCCCAGAGTAGCCGCACTGTGTAAGCAGTTCGTGGTGGAAGGCAGCGCGTTCTGAAAGTCATTTGCATTCCCTCTTTAATTTGTCACTTATGGGTCGTATCTTTCGACTTGTACATTGTTAAATTAGTTCAGTGTGCCCCGAGCTCTGCTCCCAGGATCCGAGTTGAAAATTTCCCAACTTTACGAGTTATTAAAAAAATTCCAGAGCCCTCACTCAATTTACATCCAGTGTGCAGAACAACTTGACGTTATTAGAAGGCTTCACATTTTTATAAGGACGCAAGGTTAGGGAGAGATTAGATTTTAGGGGTCATACGCAATGAGGAACGATTGCGTATACATGGTTGTGCCTTCAAAGAGGATCCCATCGAGTGAAATTTGGCCCAAAATTTATAAGGAAAAAAAAATTGGCATATCAAATGATCTGGTCAAAATAAAATGGTTTTTCCAACATAAATTCCATTAAAAGTGAAGCCAGACCCAGCAAATGCTTGAGATTTCCCATATGGACTGAAGAATAGTTTTACGTTGGAGCGCAATGCAGTTTTTTGGAGCACATTTGAGACAGCTCCTGTTTTGGAAATCTGCTCATGGCTCGTTTAAACGACGATACGGAGTGCATGTAGTGAAAACCAACATTTAGCATCTCTGGAACAGCAGCACAAAGGCTGTCTGTAAGGAGAAATGCTTCTCTTTAAAGAGAGCAAAAGACACAGAATCACAGAACTGTAGGGGTTGGAAGGGACCTCCAGAGATCATGGAGTCCAACCCCCTGCCAAAGCAGCTCCCAGCCCAGGTTGCACAGCTCGGTGTCCAGGTGGGTCCTGAACGTCTCCAGAGAAGGAGATCCACCACCTCTGTGTGCAGCTCCAGTGCTCCATCACTGCACTGTGAAGAAGTTCCCAGGCACATTGTGCAGAACTTCCCATGCTTCAGTTTGTGGCCATTTCCCCTCATCCTATCACCACACACTGCTGAGAAGAGTCCGGCCTCGTCCCTTTGCCTCCATCTCCTCAGATATTGATAGATGTGGATCAGATCCTCTCTCAGTCTTCTTTTCTCAAGGCTGAACAGCCCCAGCTCTCTCAGCCTTTCCTCATACAGGAGGTGTTCCACACCCTTTATCACCTTTGTAGCCCTCCACTGGACTCTTTCCAGCAGATCCGTCTGTTTTGTACCAAGAAGCCCAGAACTGGACACAGTACTCCAGGTGAGGCCGCACCAGGGCAGAGCGGATCCCCTCCCTTGACCTGCTGGCCACGCTCTTCTTAATGCAGCCCAGAATGCCATTGTCCTTCTTGGTCACCAGAGCACACTGCTCATGGCCAACCTGTCATCCACCAGGACACCCAGGTCCGCCTCCATCATGGAATGGCTGTGGCTGGAAAGGACCTCCAGGTCATCTGGTGCGAGCCCTGCTCCTGTGTCACTTGGTGGTGCATTTGAAAATAGCAGATGTTCCAACTTAGAGCAGTGGAAGCTGGACACTATGTTCCCTTGGTCAATTCCTCTTACCTGAAGTATGACTCGATGTTTGTTCGCTGCAGCTGTGGCTTTCTTCTTCACAGTGAGGGTTACAGAGCACTGGAACAGGCTGCCCAGAGAGGTGGTGGTGTCTGGAGATGCTCAATACAACTGTACAACCTGGGCTGGGAGCTGCTTTGACAGGGGGTTGGACTCGGTGATCTCTGGAGGTCCCTTCCTACCCCTACAATTCTGTGATTTAAGGTATATTCCCAGACAAGGTATATCACCACGTGAGTTAGAAAGACTCAATTTTCTCTGATACACAAAAAGATATTTTATTTTGATTTGATTTGATTTGATTCCGCCCTCGAGATGGGACATGGTGTATTTTCCGCCCTGAGAGCCACGAGCCCTTGGCACACGTACCCACCCTGTGCTGGGATCTCAGAGCAGCTTAGCCCTCAGGCAGCAGTCTCTGGCTCGTTCAGCCGCCTGCAGGTGTGTCAGAGGGTAAGGGCTGGCTGCTGGGACTGAGCCTGTGCTCACAGCAGCCATTGCTCAGAGCTCACTAACAGTGCCGAGCTCCAGGCTCACCCCATGGCTGCTTAGGAGCTTTGTGCGAGTGAGGTCAGCATGGCAGCGCAGACTGATGTCATACCCGTGTCACTGCGCTGACTGCTGATGTGATGGCAGTCGGGTGCACGTGTGTTCATCAGCTCTCTGTTTTGTGACTGGGGGGGTGAATGGGAGCGGGGAGTTGAGCAGGGGAAGCGGCTTTCTGGTGCGGTGTATCCGGAGGGTGGGGGTGGATGGCATCCTTAAACAAACATCCCAACCTGCTGCTTTGAGCTGCAATAGGAAAACCAGCTTGACAGGAACGGACTGCTCCGTGGAGCGACGTTTGGGGGAGGTTGGTGGGACTTGAATCTCCTGAAGAGAGCATGAAAACAAGCTATTTAGCGCCCATTAATGTCTCAGGTTGAGCTCCTGAGTGATTTGTCATGGTTAGGAGGCTCTTTTGGTTTCGTTGGTGTTTTTCTAGCGACTAAAGAGATGACAGCTACACATGCTCCTCGGTATGCCACTGTTCACAATAGGGTTTAAAGCTGCGTATTTGTTATTGATGTCATTAAAGTGATGGATTTGGGCTCGGTTTCTGAGCGGCCGACTGGGGTGGTTAGGACTAATTTCTAGCAATGGTTTTGGAGGTTGAAACCAAAGTGTGTATAAAAGGAAATGTTTCTTCTTTTAAGCAAATAATTTGAACCCAGATGAATGAAACTGAAGCGAGCGGGCATCAACTCTGAGTTAATTTTGACATAGTTGTCTGGAAATCATCACCAATTAAAATATTTTTATGAGCTCGAATGTAGTATTGTCTTTCGGTGCTTATGTAAGAGAGGAACAAACTGCTTGTTTAACCCCAGCCTTGAGACTACTGGCCAGAATATACAACGGCATCACAGCCATCTGGAGCTGCAGCGAGGGCATGGGCCTTGGCAGAGCTCACCCTGCAGGGGCAGCAGGATTTCAGTCTGGGAAGTGCGAGCGGTGTGAATTTGAGCAAGTCACCCACAGCACTCAGGATGTACAGATCATTCACAAATGAATTGTTCAGAACACTTTGGACGTTTTCGGATGGCAGTTGCTAATAGGATATAAAGATGCAGACTTTTGTATCTGCCTCTTGCAGTGAGGGAATGGCTGACACTCCAGAAGGTTGTGCTGCCATTCACTGAGATCTGGACAGGATGGAGAGCTGGGCAGAAAGAAAACAGATGAGGTTTAACAAGTGAAAGTGTAGAGTATTGAACCTGGGGAGGAATAACCACATGCACCAGTACAGGTTGGGGATGAGCTGCTGGAGAGGAGCTCTGAGGAGAGGGACCTGGGGGTCCTGGTGGAGGACAGGTTGGCCATGAGCAGTGTGCTCTGGTAGCCAAGAAGGACAATGGGATCCTGGGCTGCATTAAGAAGAGCGTGGCCAGCAGGTCGAGGGAGGGGATCCTCCCCCTCTACTCTGCCCTGGTGAGGCCTCATCTGGAGTATGGTGTCCAGTTCTGGGCTTCTTGGTACAAAAAGACAGGGATCTGCTGGAAAGAGTCCAGTGGAGGGCTACAAAGATAATAAAGGGCATTGGAACACCTCCCTTATGAGGAAAGGCTGAGAGAGCTGGGGCTGTTCAGCCTTGAGAAAAGAAGACTGAGAGGGGATCTGATCCACATCTATCAATATCTGAGGGGGAGTGGGAGGCAAAGGGACGAGGCCGGACTCTTCTCAGCAGTGTGTGGTGATAGGATGAGGAGAAATGGCCACAAACTGAAGCATGGAAAGTTCTGCACAATGTGCCTGGGAACTTCTTCACAGTGCAGTGATGGAGCACTGGAGCTGCACACAGAGGTGGTGGATCTCCTTCTCTGGAGACGTTCAGGACCCACCTGGACACCGAGCTGTGCAACCTGGGCTGGGAGCTGCTTTGGCAGGGGGTTGGACTCCATGATCTCTGGAGGTCCCTTCCAACCCCTACAGTTCTGTGATTCTGTGATTCTGTAACATTTATCCACAGCAAGGGAATCCCACCAAGATCAGGATCAGTCTGGGGTGTACAAAGAGTTCAGGAGCAGTTCTAGGGCCCAGCAGCCGCAGCTCCAAGCAGAAGTGGATCCCTTGGCTTGTTGTGTCAGATGCTTTTGTGCACTCCTCTGGACCCAATAGCTACTGAGATACTTACTTAGTTTGTATGCAAACCTTTCACACCTGCACACAAAGAAAACCTTTGATGCCCATTGCCTGATGAAACGAGGTGTGTATGTGCAGAAGTAAGAGGGTAATCACCATGCTCTGATATTTTTATAGCTTTTTAGCCTCTGTGCATTTAAGTAATAATGACTCTGCTGTCTGCTGGGGAGGAGCAGCCTCTGCGCTGTAATTTTGGCCTTTTCATGAGAGCGCCATTGTTTTTCATTGTTTTTACATTGCAAAGAGAGTTGAAATGTTGAAGACTTCAGCATGAACACCCGTTGCTTTGTTTCTAACCACAGCCTCACTTATTCAATGAGGCGAACTTTTAACATTTAAATCTCTCTTGTTTGCGCATACAGAGCTTTTTGCACCGTCTTTTATTATGCTGTGTAAGTACACGTACATATGTATGTATATAGTAACGCTGCGTGTTTATGAAACAGCCTATCACAAAGTTCACTCCCACTCCATAATTATCATCATTTGATTCTCGTGCAGCAGCGCACTTCTGTTATTCGGGCTCACAGCGCTGCAGACAGATGTTCAAATATTTAAACCCAAACAAAACTGTTGATATTTAACGTACAGAATCCTTACAGCTTCAGTATGTACGTGCGGAATTTGCCCTACTGTGAAGTGTTAGCACTAGACCTGAGCACCACTGCAGTCTGAAAGGAGGTAGACCTGACATTGGTCTCAATTTCAGCCCCCAGTTGGGTCCATAGTGAGAAGAATTTAGGGCTTAGACACATGATCAAGTTACAGGGGATGTCTGGGTTAGCACATGTCAGCTGAGCCACAGCAGCTGCCCGGTGGGTGTTCTTGGCCCCCCATAAATGTAAGTTGATTTGATTTAGCTTAGCCCTCAATAAAAGAGGCTTAAGATAAGTGGATCACTGCACACTTGCCACAGGCAGAGAGCATGCATGTGAATGGTTAGAATCCTGCTCTGGGACACGGTGACCTATTCCACCCCAGGAACATGGCTGTGGATCTGTACGCTCCTGCACTGGCAATAGTTGAGCCTCCTTTCTTAGAATTACTCTGTCAGTAATTAGTTGTTGAATTTTTTAGCAAAGCTGGTTTGGGTGTAAAGGTGGTTTCCAGTTTGTCCCTCTCAGACCCACAGACTACTGATCACAGAGGAGCAGCAGAGGAAACCATATTAGTGTTGTTTAGAGGGACCACTCCAAAACAGGAATGGTTTTATTTCTCAGCTTGGTTGGGGAGAAACTTGTTTGGAGAGACTTTGACTGGTATTTTGGGCTCTACGTTTTGCCACTCTCACATTTCAGATATTCTGAGTGTGGAAAAATACCTTGCTTTTATTTACCTCGAGCTCTGCAATTCCCACAGTCTATAGCATTTCACATACTGCAGCCAAGGGCCAATGTAAGACATTTGCTTTTGAAATCCCCCATGGCCTCCCTTGCTTGCTGAGGAGGATGAAGTTGCAACACTTCTCTGGGACGTGGGCAAAGAGCAGGATCGTGAGGTGCATGCTAGGCAGTGCTGCCCATGTGGGCAAGCTGTCAGCCGTGGTCAGTAAGTCACAGCTGGGCATCGCTTTGGGCTTCCAGCATGAAGAGCAGCTCCTTTAGTCATTTCAGCTCCCAGCAAGTCATCCAAACATGCATCTCTGCATTCATAGCAAGATATCTTCAATCTGCTGTTCCTTGGCAAGTTATTGCCCTCCTTACACAAAGGACATGAGAAATCAGTGGGTTTGTATTGTCCACTTCCTCAGCTCCTGTGAACCAGTGGGATTTCCCATTCTTTGCCTGGCCAGTCCTCTGGGCCATTTCTTCTCTGTGGCTGTGTAATGGTCTAGCAAGCTGTACTGACATTATGGTGTCACCAACAGCATTTAGTTCTTATTATATGTAGATGCAGATGGTCCATGCGTGGTCATAAATATACACATCCATAAGGAAGTTCCAGTCTTTCCTTTCTCAATTAGGATATTTGTAAGGGAAGAAAAGAGAAAAAAAAAATGAGTCAGCTTGGGCTATTCCATAGAATCATAGAATGGTGTGAGTTGGAAGGGACCTCGAGGATCATCTAGTTCCACTCCCCTCCTGTGGGCAGCATTGCCAGCCACCAACTCAGGCTGCCCAGGAGCCTGGAGGAAACTGACAACAGACCCTCCCACATATACACAGTACAAGTGTTGGGGTGGAGGCTCCTGCCATCATCTGTGCGCCCTGTAGACTGCAGTGACACTAAGTGCAGGCCCAGGGAGGGCACATCACCCTGCCTTGCACGTTGTCCTGTGGGGCTTAGGAGACCTAAGGGCGTTTTGAGCGTGGTCAACCACAGCGGCGCTGGCTGGGGAAGTCTCTGCTCCTTGCTCTCCCCTGGGAGGTGGTCTCACTGGCAGACTCGTGTTGTTTCAGCCTTGGCAAGTGCTCCTCTAATCAGCATCGGTCAAAACAAGTCGGCGTAGCAGAGACCAACTCCATATCAGTGGTAGCAGAGTGATGAAACAGCAGAGAGGTCAGGAGCTGCAGCCTGAAGAAGCGTGAGCGTGGCTCCCACTGCGTTGGGTCAGAGCTGAAACTCTGTGATGAATAGCAGGGGCTGTGACGTGGGCAGAGAGCAGGTTTCAATTAAACTTCTCGATGAGATTGCTTTCTGCTTCGGGATCAGAAAGTGAGCTCCAAAAAAGTCAGTTCCCATTAACCGAGCGCATAAGCTGGACTTATTTTTTAAAGCATTAGTTAAAAATTTATGGAGTTAGTTAGGCAAAGAAAATGTTAGCATGAATGAGCTTTACAGCAGTGTCAAAAAACCCTAAAACCAGAGACTTAGCCTGGAAATATTGACAGTGGACTGAGCATAAACCTGCTGCTGTAAGACTCAGTTGGGTTTTTCTCCCCTAAGGGATTAAAAATAATTGAGATATATTAGAGAGGAGAAAGCCTCAAAGCTGTTTTAACCTGGAATTCTGCAACCTGACATTAATGAGAATAACAATTTTTTTTTTTTCTTCTGCCAATTCATTTCTGTGTTTCAGACAGCAATAAATTGTGGCCTTGTTTGTGACACATTTGGCTCGTCGCATTGCTACATGCGAGGTACCGAAGCAGTCGCCGTGAAATCCCTTTTTGCTTTGGCTCACAGTATTGCAGTGGCTCTTTTTGTTGTCTTTTGTAATTAATAACTCGCTTTCCTGTCACTTCTCCTTGCTGCCCGTGTAAATATTTCTGAAATGGAGCCTCTGATATTTGCTAACCTCTTCTTTCATTAGCGAGAGTGGACACATGGGAGCAATTTGGGATGCCAGGTGTGTTCCTCTGTGTGTTACCAGCGCGGCCCTCGTGTTCATTGCAGTGCTGGTGTAGAAAAGCTTAGGTAGGAAGGAGGGAGCTGTAGAAGCTGTGAATTCTCATGTGTTGTCACCGTGTGACCTGGAGATAAGCCGGCACAAGTACTGCTACTACACGCTGCTACTACTGCATGACATCCAGGGTGCAGCCACAGAGCAGAGCCTGGTGCAGCCAAGCAGTAAATCACTGCTCTGGTAGCACACTTGTCCCTAAGGGTTCACAGTTATCAGAGGAGTGGAGCAAAACTGTAATTTCTGAGGAAGTTGACTCCAGTGCTGAGTGGTGCTGTGGCTGGAGCAGTAAAAAGTTAGCGAGCGGGAGCAGGGCACACCACCTGACAAATGCATGCTGCAAATGGAAAGAGGGAGAAATGAAGTGAGTGGAAGAGAATGAAGAGGAAACTTTGGTGGTGTCTGTTTGGTTATTGGAAGAAGCCGTCAGAGGATAAAAAAGAGGAAGACAATTAAAAAAGGGATTAGGTTTGTAAGGAATCAAACAAGGAAAAAGGCAGAGAAAGATCTGTGTAGATGCTATTTGTTTATCCTGTTTGGTTGATAAACAGCTTTCTTCATTGCTCTGCTGAAAGTCGAGCAGCCAGTGAGTGCTGAGTGATCGTGTTAATAACACTGATTTAACTTCAGTCATTTCTGACGCATGGGAGAGAGCACTGCAGAACCTGCTAATAAGCTCTGCACAGTGCTGATAGGAAGAGAATGATCTCCAACAAGCCCATAATTTCGAGATTAATTGACAAGATGTCCCATGAAATGATTACTTACAGTGTTGGTAATTTCCTGCAGACCTCAGCATCGGGCAGGGCAGCTCCTCTCCCTGTTTGACGGGGTTTGGCTCTCCAGGAGTCTCACTATTAACTCAGGGCTGTTATGAGTCAGGCATTCGTTGCACTTGCTCCTCAGCTTGACAAGGACGAGTGGGGCCAAGCCTGGACATAGCAGTGAGGTGAAGAGGCACCCGGTGTGTCCTGCTATGGGGAACAAAGCCTCACAAGTTCCATCACAAGAAACTAAGATCAGTGGAAATCCCCATCGAGTTAAGGAACAATATTTCTCTTGAACCAACAGCCATTTGTGAAAAGACCGAGGGAACACAAGTTTTGCCTTCAGGGTGTGGCATAAAACGACGTGTTATCGTTTGCGGTCAGAGATCTCATTGCCCTTTCACAAGCACATTAATAGCAGCTCATGAATGCCGGCCATTATAGCCGTGCGAGTAGTTCTTGACAACATGGCTGCTGGGTCCCTAATTTGAGTTCAGTATACCCAAATGCCCTGATGTTACTCACTGGTGCCCAACAAAGACCAACTCCCTTGACACAGGCATGGTCCAGCCTATAGGGCAAGAAAGTGACAGTGGGGCTGTCAAGGAAACAAGGGAAGCTGCTGCCCTTCTCCCCACAAAGCCAGACATGAACCGGAGTAGCTGCAGTGGCCCAAGTCTTGCCTCTGTTGAAGTAGGTGGGAGCTTTGCCATGAGTTTGGAGGACCACATCAGGCCATTTCTGTTGTTTTTCTCATCTCTCAAACCTCTGTCTCTGTCACACCTCGTTTGACAACCAGTTTTTCTGCCATGGCGCTAAGGGACGTTATCAGGCATGTAAAACTCACAAATATTGTTTAACCACAGCTATCACCACAGGAAACATTGGCCCGACATTTAGGTTTTGTTCTGAAAACAGAAGGTCTGGGGGAGAGAGAGCATTGTTCGGTCCAACTCGGACAGAAATATGTCGGTGGCTTTTTATAGAAAGTCACAGCAAGACAATGCTGTCGCTAACGTTTTCAGCATTTCTTTGCTGTGTTGAAAGGCTCAGTCAGACCCTTTTGGTGGGGCATGAGAACTAGAAAGTGCTGCTGACTTAACAAACCAACCTGATTTGGCTGTATTTGGAAGGGCAGCTTCGCTAATGGCAAATGGAAGTCCATACAATTCTATTGGAAGTACAGTCCTTCTGTAGTTACGAGTGTATCATAACAGAAACATAGAATGGCCTGGGGGGAAAAGGACCTCAAAGATCATCTGGTTCCAACCCCCTGCCATGGGCAGCATCACCAACCACCAGAGCAGGCTGCCCAGAGCCACATCCAGCCTTGCCTTGAGTGCCTCCAGGGATGGGGCATCCACAACTTCTGTGGGCAACCTGTTCCAGTGCATCACCACTGTCTGAGGGAAAAAATTCCTCCATCATCCAACCTCAAGCTCCCCTGTCTTAGTTTAAAATCGTTCCCCCTTGTCTTGTCACTATCAACCCGTGTGAACAGTCTTTCTCTGTCCTGTTTATGCACTCCCTTCAAGTATTGGAAGGCCGCAGTGAGATCTCTCCAGAGCTTTCTCTTCTCCAAGCTGAGCCATCCCAGTTCCCTCAACCTTTCCTTACAGGAGAGATGCTCCAGCCCTCTGATCATTTCCATGGCCCTCCTCTGGACCCATTCCAAGTGCTCTGTCAGTGCCACCGCTGAGAAGGAGATCACTCAGCATTGGTTCTGCCCTGTGGCTTGCCAGTACACGTCTGATTTCCCCGTCCCAGTCACTGTTCTCCTTAAATGTACCTTTTAGATCTGGAGAGCTGAGCACCTTACCCAGAGCTCAGAATTTCTCTCAGAAAAACCCCTCAGTCGTGCAGCAAACCTTCAGCCCCTTCCTTCATCATCTCGCTGCCAGGAGCGCTGGCTTTGTAAGGCCATAGGCAGATTGGCACGCAGAAGCATGTGCATGCTTTCTTCTGATTTAATTGGATTTGCTGGTCTGAAATGTAGAATGTTTGCTAATTTCATCAGCTAGCTACTGTAACTAAAATCAGACACAGTCACTGAAAAAAGGCCCCGTTGCAGTCTAGTCCAAAAGGGATATTTCCATGCTTAAAGGGTGGTCTCCCTTCTCCCCTTAAGTATCCTGTAGTCCCTGTGTGTCTTGGTTAACAGCCCTGTTCTTACAGGATTCCTGCAGTTTCTATTCAAAGTTGGATAGGTGGCGTTTTAATGCATTTTTTATTGTTACGAGTCAGAGCAGCTCTATTTTGCCTGGACTTTGACCTGTTGCTGATGGAGAGGAGGGAAGTGTTGCACGTTGTTCTGTCTGGCAGAGGTGAGAAAAAGCTCTCGGCGAAGTCTCTGCTCTGTGCTCACAGCATAACTCAACAAAGAACTGAAGCACGTGCTGAGATTTCAGGCTGTGTTTAAATTCCCTTGTACTTAAGGTGGCGTGCACGTTTGCACTTAGGTCCTGTGATACTTCAGGGTCAAATGTGGGAGGTAAAATAACAGTGTAGGAGAGCTCGGCAATGGGAGAAGTTTCCCTTTGTGAAGACACGGTTACCCCACGTTGATGCTTTGCTGCTGCGTGGTCAGGAGGCTTCACAATCAGTTTTGCTGTCTACCAACCAAAAGCAATTAATGCAGCAGTCAGAAGCAAGCCTTATGCACTGTGACAGGTGCTAATCTTCCAGGAAATTCATCGTACATCCCACCCATTAAGGGAATTTTTATATAAAAATGGTTTAATGTCTCTTTGGAGGTGTCAGCAAGCATGTGAGGACCACACAGCTTGGGTTCCACTGCAAGTAATGGAGTGAAATTGTCTGCATAATTATTTTAGTTGGATTGAGACTCTGCAGCACTCTCTTGCTTCAGGAAATAAACCTCTGTTAAAACCATATGGCAGTATTCTCAGAAGAGACGTGATTACAGGGCCACTTCTCTTTCAGATCTCCAGGCAGAGTTAGAGAAACTTGTTATGTTTGTGCATAATTAATATTTTGTTTCCCTCGTGAGCAGGCACAGAAATGTTGTTTTCAGCATGTGTGAGGGTGCTGGTGTGTTTGTTTGCTTACACACGTAAGCTTGCTTTTCAGTGTGCCGAACCAGCAATAAACAATGCTCCCACTGAACAAAGTCAGAGGCACAGAAGAGATGTGCCCTCGTGTATCAGCCCAAAGTGCACATCGAAGGAACTGCTTTAACGTGGGTTATGCTCATTTTAATGCCACACTGGAGGTGACTTTGGGGTTACCCTGACTTGAAAGGGTAAGAGGTTGGCATACAGCAGTCCTGCGGCTGTATGTGTGTGGCAGAGCCCTGCTGTGAGCTCTCAGCATGCTCAGCACAGCCCCCAGTGCCCACTCCTAGCCAGGTACTGCCCCAAAACTGCTCACACACTGTCAGGACAAGGGTTTGACCTGTTTTTGTGAAAGCGTGGAGGGAAAACATCCAGGCACTAAATATGAAGGTGTGAAAACCACAGGGTTTGGTGGAGTTGCAGTCGTCTTCACTGACAAGTGAGCATGCCTTGACTTTCACTTCAGATGCAGCAGCCACGCTTCTCCTCTTGCATCAGTCTTACACAAACGTACAGCCATTTAGCTTAAGGAAAATTTCTGCCAGAATTAACAAGAAACAATCCTATATCATTATCAAGGACAGTCTAAATGTTAACAAGCCAACTGTTCTCAAAAACAGAAAGAAGGAACTGTGCTAAAGAAAAGCCAAGCACGCACAACCTTTCTGCTGTCACATCAGAAGGATGATCTGGAAGTAAATCACCACCATGGTGAGAGGGTGAGCGCTGGGGACAGATGTTCTGTCAGCACAGTAATATCATTAAAACAGAGAAAGGAGCAAGTTTTCCCTACTTCATACAAGGTATATAACTGTAAACTATGTCCTGTTGAACATGCAGCCAGATACTGGGGTGGGTTGGGGCCTTGGTATCAGAGCACCCTTGGTGGTGGTTTGGTCATCTAAATGCATCAGGGATTAGAAATTGGGTTCTGTGTCTGTCCTTTGGTCATAAAATCATGGAATCACCAAGGTTGGAAAACACCTCCAAGCTCATCCAGTGCAACCATCCACCCATCACCAATAGTTCTCACTAAGCCACATCCCTCAACACAACATCAGAAAGGGGAACCATCAGTGCCCCATTTGGGAACCACTGTCGTGGGAGGGGTATCTTTGTGCATCCAAACTGTGCATCCCATGGCATAGCAGTGGTGGAGACACTGATAGCCAAACCCGTTTGCTACTGCCAAAAGGAGAACTGGCCTCTGGGTTCTGAGAGGAGCTGGCATGAAAGGAGAGGGAATCATCCATTCCTCCTGGAGAAGTGTTAAAAACAATTTCTTCTTTGTCACAGGGCTGAGTTTTCTGTAAACTTTTACCTAAAAAATGGTGTTTTTTTGTTAAGCCTTTACTTTTTCACAGTTTGTGTTGAAGCTGAAAAGGGTTTTCCATCCCTCTTTCTGTTTTTGCCTTTTTCCTTCATTTAAATTGGTTAAGACAGATGAGTTTTACTTGCAATAATAATAAAAAAAGGCAAGGCAACACACCCATAAGATATATCCAATTTCTTCAGCAGCACCAGCATTGCTTGTTCTAGTTTTCTTGGACAAAATGGGAACAGCACTTTCTGTTCTATTTTCCATTATTCCTTGATGGAATTAAATCAGGCTTGTGCTTAAAGAGAAGAAAATCCCTCATATGTATGTGATGCCCTTTCCTAAATGGTGCCCATGGCTTAACGCTTGTTTTGTCAGCAGAAAACAAAGAAGCATTAGGGCTAAAAGGAGGACTGCATGGCTTGCAGCTGAAGGGATCAGGCCCCTATCTGTCCCCATCGCAAGGAGGCAGCTGTGCTGTTCCTGAATCAGTCATATGGCATTTAAAACAAAGCAAATACCACGGAATTGAAGGGGTTGGAAGGGACCTCTAGAGATCACCGAGTCCAACACCCTTGCCAAAGCAGGCACAGAAAAATAGTAACATTGCAATTTGTGCAGGCTGTAAAGACTTGAGGGCCAGGCTGTCTCGCTCTGGAGATGGTGGCAAAGCCTCTGCTCCTGGCCCTGGGCTCCATACCAACCCATTTTTCCAATTCTAGCTTCGTATTTCTTTTTTTTTATCCTGTGAATTAAACAAGGTTTTGCCACACACAAAATAAAACCAAAAGAAAGAGACATGCTTTAAATAAAGTGAACTACTAAGGGGGTATTAATAGCACGGGGATGATGAGTATTTCCAGGATTTAAATACTTTAGTGTTATTTTTGACTGTTTTAAGAGAATGGCATAAAGCACCCTTGCCACTCTTGCCTGGCAGAGATTTTTTCCGCTGGTGCACTGTGGTGGGCATCCAGGCTTAATGACTCACCAAAGTAATAATTAAAAAGCCAGAGATTATCTGCAGCACATGCCAGTGATGATTCAATGCCTTCTGACACACTTCCAAGCTAGAGGTGTACGTATAGGTAGGGCTCCATGAGTGAGCTTGAAAACATCTTTGAAAGCTATTAACTGCACAGCAGCCCGTATCAGTGACTTGTGATTTCTACCACTGGACATCTACAGCTTTGATTTCTTTATTTTTTTTTTCCTTTTTTTTAATTTTATTACTATTATTATTATTTTTCTGGAGCACCCACCAAGTGATGCCCGAGTGGTGAAACCATGGTAGTCATAAGAGCAAGGGGAAAGCAAAGCTATTGTCTTTTTTCAGAAATGGACCTTAGGGGTGCCCAGAGCACGAGAAACAAGGCAGAGCTTCCCACATACTATGTGGAAGTCCTCTGAGCATCCCCGGTGTATGGGAGAGTGAGACTCAAATTCAAAAACAGAAACAGAGTCGTGTTTGGACCAGCCTTCTCCGCCGTATCTCAAGGAGCAGCCCCTTTGCGCTGAGCTGGATGCTGCTAGAAGCAGCAATGGGGTGTTAGGGCTTTCCAGGGCCTCGATTGCCCCCTTCCCAGCAAATCCACTCGGTGCACACTGTCCCACAGCAGCACGGCGTTTCCAGGCTCTCGCTGGGTGTTAGCAGTGCCTCCAGCAGCACAGTGACTGGCATCGCCCACTGCTTGTGTTGGACACCCTCCAGCGGCCGGGTCACCCCACCACCTGCATTCCTCGGGATTCGTTACCTTCCGATAGCCAAACTGGCAGGCAACTGGGGCAGCGGGTGAGATTTATTCCCCAGGACTCTGTTTTCTTATTGTTTTCAAGTTCACGGGAGGCTCCCTGTTACTAAACAAACTTTACAACTGTAGGCTATAGGGTCAGCCCCCTGCCTGAGCCCTTCAAAAAAGATGACATTCCTGGTGGCCAGACGCAGCCCACGAGCTGTTTTGTTCCTCTCCTTCCTTTCTCACTTTCTCCAGGGCTTTTGCTCTTCATCACGGCTGAGCAGGATAAGTCCTCAACTGTGGCTCAGGCACTGAATTAGCAACCTGCGAAGCCTGGTGCTTACCGAGCCCATACGTGTGTGCTTCACCTCGGCCAGGCTCACATAGCCCTGAGCTGCCTGACCTGGTGCTCTCGTGTTGTTTGAGCTGTGTACGTGACTCAGCCCAGCGCAGGCAGACTCTGAGGCTTAGGACAGTGGGGCTAAAAGAAACCTCAGGCGACCTGGTCCGTTTTTCCTGAGCTGAAGTATTGTATATGCTTAGATCATCGCTGACATCTGCCCAAGTTCTTAAATCCTCCAGTACTGTGCCTTCCCCTTACTCACCAAGTCTGTTTCTGGGGCTTTTTCTTTCGTACTTAGAAAGGAGGTTGCTCATATCATACACTGATCTCCTAAATCTGCTCTGCCTCCAGTGAAGCCAGCTTTTTCACCGTGTCTGCTCTGCTGACACAGAGATCAGTTGATTGCCGTTCTCTTCAGAAATCACGTTACTTTTGTCCTGTCTTTTCCCGCTCTTCTCTCTTCTAGACTAAACAATCGCATTTCCCTCAGCTTTTCCACGTAGCTCATGCTTACTCAATCTCTTATCACTCCTGTTGCTCTTCTCTGGATTCTCTCTAATTTATCTCTTTCTTAGAGTGCAGTGTCGCAAACCGGATGAAGCAGTGCAGCTGATATCTCTGACCAAGGGTGTAATAGTTACCTTCTATGTCTCCTATGCGACGCAACCATTAATCTTTCCCAGAACTGCGTTCGCTTCATTTTTTTTTTGAAGACCGATTCCCATTATTGAGTCACGTCCAGCTGCCAGCTCACTGCTGTCCCCACATCACCCCCACGAGCGCTGCTGGCTCTCGCCTCGTTGTGCTGCGTTTCAGCCCGAAGCATTTTGCTTTGTGCCACTGCCCCAACGATACGGCAGATGTCATTTCCCCGATTTGCTGAGGTTGTGTTGCTTTCTGAACGCTTCCTCTCAAAATCCTGCTTTGTATTGCATCATTCGAATGATAAAAGAAAATTGATATTAATCAATTGGCCAGAGGTAGACCTTGATGCACCTTGCAAGTAGATCTCCTGGGACGGTTCGCGGGCAGCCTCACAGCACCGCCCCATGGATCCCCTACTGCTCGTTTATGAGATGCTCTCTTTCCCTCAAAGCCCTGAAAGCAGAGCTGGATCCACTCCACCTTCTGCCAGGGGCAGGAATGCCCCTGCAGGCGGTAGCAGATGGAGGTGGAGCGTGACAAAGGGATACGACTTGGTCTCACCTCCAGGACAGTCGACCTGTGTAAGGAAGAGCAGAGAGTGGTGCTAGGAATCACTCTTACCGGGGAAACCACCGATTCTTTATACCTTTCACGTGGAAGAAAGGGAGACGTCCATCAAACTGTCGTTACAAATTAGATGCCATGAACCTAAGCTCACGGAGCTGCTGGGAATCCATAAACCTTTTGAGGGTTGCGCCTGTTTTTGACATGTAAAACAAAAAATCTTTATAGATTTCTGTGGAAGGGGCTGGTGAGCCAGCAGCTGCATTTCCCAGCTGCAGGATGCTCTCCACACCAATGCACCGATGCCTGGGTTTAGGAGGACAGGTTAATTACTTTCTGTGCTGTGCCCAGGAGCAAGTAACAGCTGGTCTGCGTTACTGGGTAGGAAAAGACGTTTGTGTGTGGTTTGGTTTTGTTTTTTGCGCTGTTTTCCGAGGCTGCTGCATCCTGGCTTCTGCCTCCATGCAGCTGGAGCAGAGGTGCCCCTTGCTGAACAATAACTGGATGCTACTCGAAATACTTGGCACTGCAGGCAGGGGAGTGGAATGTAATGAGAACACTTCAGCAGGTCTGAGGGTGAGGGAGCTCCAGCAGCGTAGGAATGAGAAGGTTGGGCTTTTGGTGCAGGTCTCTCCCTCATTTGGCATTCGCAGACAATAAGAATACGAGGATTAACGTGGTAGGCTCCGTTTATTACACTTGGGTGGATAAAGCAATTATCTGTCTATCAAGGCTGTAGTAAATTGTGCAAGAGCATTAGCATGGGTGGATACGTGGATAAGTGCTACGCTACCACGGAGGGTGCTGATGCACAAGATAATCCTTCAAGTCTGACTTGTAAAGACTGTTTTCTTTTGGAGTTTATATCACATTACCCCTGTGAGAGTAGAATGAAATGGCATATTTTTTATTTTTAACCACGTTTCCAGGTTTCTTTATCCGTCTGAGTCTTATTGGTGAGGTTGTTGTAGAAATATCCCTGTTTAATCAAGTTTAACCAATCTGCTTAAATCCTACTGCTCGGATATAAACACAGAAGTCTTCTAATGCGGCAAAACAATCTGTTGAGAGATACAATGCAAACAGGCACACATCCATCTATTACAGCTCAACTGTTGTCTCCTCCGTGCCTGAATTCCCACTGAAACTGCAGCGCTCAGTCTGCAGTACGCTGTCATTTTTTGGGGGTGTAGAACTAAACCCAAAGCCAAAAGTGCACCTTACTGACATCCAGAGAGGACAGCACAGCATCAGGAGCTGAGCATCTCAGATCTGCTTTAATGGTTGTGTTTACATCACCCCCATTTTGTTCTATTCAAGGAATCAGGTTTCGCAAGCAGTAAGAAAACCAGCCCCTCTGCCAGCTGGAGGGAGGCCAGCTCCAGGAGCAGAGTTGTTTTCTCTCCACCCCCGCCTTGCCCTCTTCATTTGCTACAGCAACCAGAGGTTGGCGGGCTCTTTATAGGACGGCCGACTTGGGGCGGGGGTGATGTCGGTATCTTCTTCAAAGGTATTGCTGGGTTGGGATGAGGGTGGTAAAGTCAGTGTGAGAAGCTCCTGCTCTTTTGCAGTGTGGTCCTTGTACTCCATCCCTCGTTCCCTCTTCTGCTAAAAAAAAAAATGGAAAAGTGGGGAGGAGGAGAAGGGGGAGAGCTTAACTGATAGCAGCATGCACAGGGAATTAAGGCAGGGACTGAGACTCGAGTGAGTTTATATGAGCTACCTTTAATGTCTCCAGGAGGCAATGCCAGCAGTTCTTAGCTGGTTTCCTGGCACGTGTGCACACAGATTCATTTATGTTCTCAAGTGATGGCTGAAGGTGAAGGCGGAGCCTGACTCCCACCTGCCCCCTCACAGTGCAGCTCTGTGCTGACACTCATATGGGATGCTGCTCAGCTGTGCCCAGCAAGCTTCGAAATGCAAGATAGAATTCCATACCCTGAAAAGAGAGAGAAAAGAGAAATATAGAGCGTTCCCATGACAAGGAGAGACTTTGCTGTTCTGTTTAGAGAGTTGTGGAGCCAGGCCATGCCTGAGCAGAGCACTGCAGTGAGCTGAGGTGCTGGGGAGAACCAGAGCTAGAGCAGTCCCGCTCCAGCCCCTTCCTGCTCTGCTTCTTCCTATCCCTGAAGTGCCTCTCCACTTTCATTCATGAAATCTTCCAGTTTTGCTCTGTTCACACAGCTTCCCTGCACTGCTTGCTGGCCAGCATTGTCGCTGCCACATGTCCCTTCCGAGTGCTGGGGGCAGCCTGGGGCTCTGGGATCCCTGCTCCCACCTCCCTGCATGGAGGAATTTTGGGAACAAGAGGCTGCTTGGCAGCTGTTGCAGTTTGCTGAGAAACCCTGACCTGTGGGTCTGGCTTTCAGCTGTATGTGTGCTCTCCACAGCCCCCAGCTGATGTTTAAAGAGCACTGATAGCACTTCATATTCTCAGAGGCTTTGCGAGGGGAGTGTTAGAATCATTCCCATGGGCACTCAGGGACACGATTTATGTACCCATGGGATGATTTCCCCTCACCCTTCCTGCCCTTTCCTCCCTTTAACCTGCTGGAAGCTCTTAATTCATTCCAGGCTCAGAGGGCAGCCTGCAGGATGAACTTTAGCTCCCAGCAAGTCAATGGGGAGATCGCCATTGACACCAGAGATGCTCCCAGGGCTTGAACTCAACGTGGGAAACACCGAAGTTCAAACCTCCCCCTGCTTCACTTCACCCTGGGTCTGAACCACAGCTCCTGGAAAGCCACAGCATAATCGATTCCCCCAGGAGCTGGAGCTGCCCCTCCTGGAGCAGCAGCAGCAAGCTGCATGCCTTCGGGAGAGCAGTGCTCAGCAGGGAGAAGTTCAGTGGGGTTTCAACAGCAGGCTGCTTCGGGTCGTAGGAACTGAGCCATCCACAGCATCCTTTCTGTTTCATGCCTTATTTTCACCTCTCTGCAGTAGTTTCAGGTGTGAGTCTTGCCTGCTGGGGCTAGAAAATTGGCCATTTTTTCAGAGCAAAGTGTGACAGTGTCTTGTTTTCTGCCCGGGTCTGTGTGACTCCTGTTGACACTGATAGGGCTCTGTGTACAGCTGGGAGAATAAGCTCTCTGGTCTCATGCAAACTGGTGCCCTCAGCTATTTAAAAACAAACAGCTTTTTTTTTTTTCCCCTCCATCGAGCAAATGAAATGCAGTTACTTCACCTATGCAGCTCCTTTCTGTAGGGATTATAGGAACCTTTCCTATGCACAGCCTATGGCCTAATTATGTAATTATGTCTCTCGGGTAGATTATATTTTTCTTCTCATAATTGTGTCTTTACCCAAGAGACTGGAAGGGTTCCAAGCTTTTCCCTTTCATGGGTAAAAGCTGTTTGTCTCTCTCGCATTTTGTTTTTCCTGAACTTAGGGTTGCATGTGGTTCAGTGGGAGTGGGCCAGGGGACAGCAAAGGGAAGCCAGCCTGGGGGGGCTGTCACAAGAGTGACATTCTTACTTGCGAAGGGCAAATGCATGTCTTCTGGGGTTTTTTTGCTCATTTATGGCTCTTGTTTTTGCCACCGGAGCACAGGTTAAGGCTACTTTGGAGAGTTATCTTGCTGAAATTTGTAAGGGAACAATGAGTGTCTTTGATATGTGCTGAACATGCAGCGTTATTCTGTCCCTATGCTAAGGAGCCTTAGGCTCAGGCCCGAACTCCTTTGCCATGTCTTAAGTGAGACCTCAGCCTTACAAGCCTGGAGCTGGGTTCCAACCAGTGTCTTCCAGTTGGGACTGATCCATAGGACCAAGTGGGATGAAATGCAGAAGCACGTCCAGCTAGAATTTAAAGAGAACTCCTGTTAAAATTCAGGGGACGTGTGGTGTGAAATTGGCTTTGACAGCGTGTAGACAGAAATTGTCACCAGTGTATTAGCATTAAAAGATGGAGCGTCTCTAAGACGTTTTCATATGGTCCGTAGGAAAAAATGTTCCCGTTCTTCAGATTTTTGAAGTTCTGTGCTAATAGTGAACAATGGGAATAATCAGAACTTGGGCTCTTGGGCTCAGATGTGCTTCTCTTGAAGTAAGAGAAAACCTGGGCTGTATAGGCTGCAATTTTTAGCTCGTAATGTAAGTGGTTCTGTTCTTCTTTGTACTGCCCCTTGACCTGAAGACAAGTCCATTTTGCATTGCAGTTCTCTTCTTTTTCAGTCTCAAACTCAATGCAGTGCCACTGCTCACAGAAAGCCTCAGTTAGCAGTCTTGGCACTAGGAGGGCTTTCATTTCAGCTGCCCTTTTGAGCTGTAGACCTCTGTGCAGTGACCCCCCAAACCTCCCCTGGCTCCTCCTGCTGCTCGGCACGCTCGTGGCACAGCGTTGGTGGTATTTCACATCTGACCATCTCCCTGTGTTCTGCTTGGGCTGTCCCAGCACACACAGCCCAGCAGGGGCAGCCCAGCTTCTTGCTTTCACGACCTTCCTGCGTTCCCTTGGCTTTTTCATGGAGACACCTGACTCCCACGAAGGCTCTCGCCCTTGCAGTGACAGAAGCGAAAAAGACGGAAAGAAATGGGTGATGACTGAAAATAGCTAACCCACTTGAGAGCGATAGAAACATCTGCTGACAATCTGGTGACCAGATCTCCTTGGTACCAGAATTAAAAAAAAATACAACAACAAAAAGGTGGGCGGTGTACGTGGTGCAAAGACAGGGAGTCCCTGAGTGGCAGCATCTGGCTGGGCCACGTGCAGCACGTTCTAATTAGATTTCAGTCCCACACCCACAGCTGAAAGATAAAAAAGCACAGCCCTCCTCCCCAAGGAGGTAAAGACCTTCAAGCATCAGTGCCACGTTTCCATCCTGTGAGTCAGCCACTTCTGCAGCCCGACTTCCATCTTGGCTTCTCCAGCGATGCTTTCCGTATCAGGAAAGTGATATTCAGGTTGCTGTGTGATTTGAAAGAGCTGAGTGGTGGGGATAGACCTGAATGTTGCTCAGCCTCTGTGCTGTGACCTGCTCTCTTCCAGTGCCCGTTGGGTCCCATCCTTACCCCGAGTCCCCTCACGGCCCTTCAGGCTTTTTGTTTGCATTTCATACCGAGGGCTGCCAGCGTCCCTGAGGATTTTGTCCCCAGGACATCCCACAAAATCTTTGTAACAGAGCACCTCAGTGTAACATTGCTGTCAGGACCATGTGCTGAGTGCTGGCATTGGGAAAGCCACGGCGTTATTTTCCCCTACCCTCTCCGTAGCCTCATATTGCTTTTTAATGTAATCGCTGCCGCGGCAGATCAGAGCTTCTCACTGAGCTACCCACACTTACTACCCTAATCTTTTTTCCTGAAATAAAATGATGCCTCATGGCTGTGACCAAGGAATACAGCTTTTCTTAGCACGCTCCCCTGGGATCAGGAATTTCTTTGTCAGCGGACACATATATCAGTGGGAGATGAAAAGCAGCCTGTGGAATGAGTTTTAAACATGTATCGCATATTTCACTGCCACTGCTTATGTGCTGCTCAGAAGGCCTTTTTAGAGTCTCAGCCCATGCCTCATAGCTGCTCTGGACTTAATAGGATTGTTTTATATTTTTTCTTGCACGGAAATCAGGGCTAGAAAGCTATTTAAGTTGCCTGTGCTTCTCGCAGACACCTCCTCAGTATGAAGCTTTTTGTTGAGTTTCCTGCTTGCTTTCCATTTGGGCACATCTTAGCTTAGTTAAAGAGCAGGAACCCATAATGTGCAGAGCTGCAATGCAGTCTCATCTCACTGGGACACTGCACTGGGGGAGCGTGGCTCCTGTGGATCTCTGTCATAACAGGACTCCCTGTTACAGCCCTACATGTTAAACGACCAGAAGGGAAAGGCAGGTCTGCCTTTGGCCCCTTGCTGGTTTCTGGGGATTTGCACTCCCATTGATGCCTGGGGTCTTCCAGATGTGCACATCTCTCTTATCCTTCCTTTCCCTACTTTTTCTAATGACAGCACCCAAATCCACATATTTCTCAATTATTTCATGAGTGGAAGTCCCTATTTTTCTTTTTTTTCCCCCTGCCTACATGGAAGAGCCCTACTGTCCAGCTCAGTATCTTTCTCTGACTGACCTGTTCATTATCAGAATGCAGAGTTAAATGTAGTCTCTCTTCCAGAAAAGCTGTGGGCAACCAGAGTGTGACAGAAGCAGAGCAAGGGGTTGTTGGGCATATGTTGGTATAGGAGAGGTGTCCTACATAAAGAGTGTTCATGGAGTGAGCAGAAGGCAGCCCAAATAGTTGGGGCCCTGGTTCATTAGGAAAGCACTGTATGATTCTTTAGCCGAAAGGATCCTGTGTGAGCACAGGGCAGAATTCTTCTGTGAAAATTAATTTCACTTTGGATATAGATTCATTCCCAGGTGAAGTGAGCCCTGATGTGCGAGCTCAGAGGTGGGCTACTTGGGTTTATCTTATTTTGAGCCCTCTTGGTCATGCTGAAATGTGGATGAATAGAAAAGGAGAGGAACAATGCATTCCTTGAGAAAACCAGGCTGGTAAATGCGACTAACAAAGGCAAAAGCAAAACCAGAACAAATGTGAAAAAAAAAATCATAGATAGAGAAGGAGAAATCCCAAGAGAATTCTGTCTGTGTGCACATGCATGCGTGTGAAAGTTATTTCTTTAGATTAGCAACACCCAGCTTATACAAGTTCTAATTTACATAGATTGAAGAGATAGTGCTAATGACTACCAGGTGAGATGTTATCCTATTAATGAGGCTGCCATTACAGCTCTTACAAGCCCACCAAAAATCGTTCCTTGTTTGAAGTGATTGATACCTCATAGAGAGGAGTCACCTATGCCTGCAGATTGTTCTGCAGAGCTCTGCCATACAGCAGCTCCTTCTCTTTAATGGGAAACCTCACGCCTACCCCGTGTTTCTACACTGAGTCATCACGGGGGAGAAAAATCATACTTCAAAGCACGGAACAGTGGGTCAACTAATTATTATTTTTTTAATTGCTAGAGAAGTTTCTCTAAAATGAATTTTCATCTAGGTTTTTTTTTTTTTTCTCATCTCCCAACCTAAATCCTTCAGTTTTCACAGAATGGCAGAATCTCAGAATGGTTGATAGACCCTCTGGGTCCACTGGGTCCAACCTCTGTTCAAGCAGGGACGCCCAGAGCAGTGTGCCCAGGCCCATGTCCAGGCAGCTGTTGGAGATCTCCAAATCTATGATCTGAGATCTTCCAAGTGTATGTAGAGCCCTGATTTCTCTAAATTTAGTTTAGAGTTAGCTGTCCATTACAGAGAAAGCTTTGCCTGCAGCCACGTTTGGGCACTGTGGTCCCAGCTGGATGATGTGAACCCTTGTGTTTCAGTGCTACAGTGACAGACACCGTTACATTACCTTTTATAAAGAGAGGTGATCTGATACATTTCAAGACTCAGTGACCTCATTTATACTGTTAAAGCAGATAAGACAGTGCCAGAATTGGTTGTCTGACCCTAAGACTGATGTGGGCAACCTGAACGTGTCTGTAAAGCTGGACTCTCAGGGCCTCCAAGCAGAGGGCTGTATTTTCACTGCTGAGGGAGAATGCAGTCTCTCTCCAACCTCTGGGCATCATCTGGAGGTCTTTGAGATGTGCCCAAACCACACCAGAGACCCTTCCTGATGTTAAAAGCATAAAAATATCCAAGCCATGTATTGCCTGTGCCGATCCCTCAGCACTGTTTACAGGGATGGAGGCAACTGCATTTCTGGGTGGCAGTGAGGGGATCTGGGCTCCCATTTCAGCTCTACCAGATGCTTTTCATGTTCCCTTAGTAGCTAACTTTGGGTGAGATTGATTCCATGCGATGTTGACTAATGGTAAGAGTGCCTAATTAAACTAGTCACGTGGGCTCCCTCTCTGATCAGAGAAGGAAGAGAAAGCAAATCCAGAAGGTGAATCATCCCATTTTAAGACTGGTGTCAGAGACAAATGAGATGAATTGCCCTCTGGAAGAAGCTATTTCTTTCCATTAACTGTAGAGGAAGTCTACATTAGAAGAGTTTAGACTAGATGCCTGATTTATGAATGGCTGAAGTTAAGTAAAATTAGTACTGACCTTAATCTCGTTGCGTGCCTGTTTTTCCATATGTTGAATGATAGAAATAACACCTTCTGTGCCTCATTCAAAGGCACCATTGGTTGAGGAGCATCTGTTACTACTTCGGAAAGGAATTAAACTTAGGAGCAAAGAGTACAATTAGAGAAGTAAAACCTTTCCTCTCAGAACATCAGAATGACAATATAAAGAGTACCAAGGTGCCAGTTGGCACGTCCCGTTGCTTTGGGCATTTCCCCCCCTGCATTTTTGACAACATGAAGGCTTTTCCCAAGGCAGCCGTGTGGCACAGGGGCAGTAAGCTTGCTTTTGGAGAGAAATAAGAGCACAGAGGAGGGCTGAACATGTAATGGCAGTGTAGGACCCGGTCTTGGCCAGAAGCTTCTCGAATGAGAGTGACTATTTACTTTTTGGAAAAGCTCTCAAGTTATGGAGAAATTCCTAAGAAAATTCCTTAGCAGAAATCCACAACATATAGTCCAGTCATGGAATACTCGTCCCTCTTGATGACTTGTACATATAAGGTTTACTTTCGGAAAAAGGGTTTTGCCCCTTTAACTATCCAGCGTAGTTAAAGCAGACAAAAAAAAAAAAAAAGATATGAAGACCTTGTGTGGTGTCCATAAGGGCTTATTTTGATCCAAATTACTGCATTACATATTGATATGGGCACAGGAGTGCTAGTTAAGGCTTTTGCCAGCACAACCACGTCCAAAATTAACGCCAAAACACAAATTCCCCATCACTGTCACTGTGTTATTGGGAGTAGCTGTGGTACCTACATAGTCCATTAATCTGACAACAGGTCCATAAAGACCTCTTTTTTTCTTTTCTTCTCTTTCTCTTTTTTTTTTTTTTTTTGTGTGTTCAATTACTAAGTCTTGTTATTAACGCTTTTATTTTATGATTTGCTGTTTCCAGGGCACAGACAGAAGCTTGATGACTCTAAACCTAGTTTGTTCCCTGAACGCCTCAGTGATTTAGGGCGCATTCCTCATCCCAGTATGAGAGTAGGGGTCCCGACCCAGAGCCCACGGCCCTCTCTGAACTCTGCACCAAGTCCTTTTAATCCACAAGGACAGAGTCAGATTACAGGTAAGAGACAGAACCATAGGTTTGACTTGCACAGGCAATGGTAGTAATTGCTTATGTTTGTGTCTCAGCTGTAGACATAGAGGCTATTACAGAGGGAGAGATGTGTTCCAGGCAAAGCTAGGTGGGAAGGGTTTTCTTCTGTAGCATTTGAAGCTGAAAATGTTTTTTCTTTTTTTTTAAATGTCTGTTTTTTTTTTTTGCCATAGGTCCAAAATAGTCTGTCTGGGTAAATGGGATAGGAATCTGGTGAAATTCTAAGTGCCAGGTTGCTATGCCTTCACCTCCGGCTCTGTAATAGTACCTATCAGCACATATTAGAATGGACATTTTTTTTCAGCCTTAGTATTTTGCACTGGTGTGGAGAGAAGCACCCAGAATTCAATGGTCTTCCTGTCAGAACAATAGCACCAGCTTCTCATGTGGCAGTTTCCTTCCAGCACCAGTGCTGACCGATGTTACAATAAACGGACCAGGTTATGGAGAAACCTACAAAGATTGCTTATGAGGGTTGTACGCAACGTTTGCGATTGCATGCTGAGAGACAGATTTCAGTGTGCTGAGAGAAGTCATGAAAGACCACGTGTCACAGATTGTCAGCCTGAAATAAGATGTTTAACTGCAGCTGTGCCAGAAGTTTGCAGCAAAACTGTAAAAGCATCTAATTTTGTTAGCTTTTCTAAACGTGGAGCTGCTTATATTTTTCAACAGAGTTTCAAAGCAACCTCTGCCTAATTGTGGTCATTGCCACACTCGAAACTTCTACTGGTGTATTTGTGTCTCTCTGGGACGCAAAGAGGTGATGGCACTGAGCAATTCATTTGCTGGAACTGCTGGACAACTGAACTTAGATGCAAGTTTGTCAGCAAAACTCTCAACTCAGTTTACTAGGCAGCTTTCAAACTCAGCTTTACTGTTACAGTTGTGTCTATGCCAGGAGTCCCTTGCCAATGTAATACACTGGTATTCCTGTACTGGTAAAGCACTCCTGGTGTAGACAAAGTCTTTGAGTCAACCTAGGAAGATTTCTGGTTTCGTGTTTCAAGTGGTTTTGACATGATACCAGCTGAAACTTAGTGGTTTTAACAAAGTGTTGTGGCTTTCTTCTTCTTTCTTTTTCTTCTTTTTTAAGTTCAACTGGTCTATTAATTTGCAGTGAGGAAGAGAAGTGAGTGGGTTAATTTGAACCCAAAGCACTCAGCGAATTGGAACCAGAAAAATAAAATGGTTCCCATGAGCTGTGGCAAAGCTCTCCCAGCTCAAGAAGTCTAGCTTTAACTTGTATGAAGCGTCTGTAATATATTAAAGATGTTGGTATCACTCGTTACGTGGTACCCAAAACCCACCACCTTCCCAGTGCAGTCTTGTTGGCCAGGTTTAGTTGGACATGTTGAAGTCAGGGCTCTTTTACATATCATTATCTGGGTGCAAACTGCCAAATGAAGCCCAGTATTTTTTCTAACAACCACTCTCTTCTGTCTGACAGTGTTTGAGCATGTGGCAGTTCCCCCCAAAACTGGGCAAAATCTGGGGCTAAAATCAGCTTTTCTGCTGTGCCTCCATAGTTTACCTATTGTGGACCATCTAGGAACAAGGGAGGGGGAAATTCTTCCTGATCCCATCTGGTGATCAGCTTATGCCTTGAAGCACGAGAACTGAGATCCCCTTGTAATTTTCTTCCTCTCTAAGTGTAACCTCATATGCTGTTCTCATTCACATAAATGCCTCCTGTAGAAAATGTTCTGCTGGGTTTGATTAATGGAGTACTGCTCTGCCTCGTTATGAATCAGCAGCAGCATTTACAGCTCCTGGAGGTGACAACTTCAGATGAGGTTTAAATAAGGCTGGCTGCAGACAGAGCTGTGTGCTGTTCCCTATCTGCTCTGCAGCTTGAGGAGTTCAAAGCCCATTCCAGCTGAGGGTTCATCCAGAGCGGGAAGTGCTGGCGGGGCAGAGGGAGCAAGCCGAACCCAGGAAGGCAGACCAACTTTCCCATCTATTAGGGATTATATGCTTTTGTTGCCAGACAAACCCAGAGTCATGGGACACTTCAGAACCCCAAAGCGCTCTCGTTTCCCGTAGAGCAGTGAGGACTCTGCTGCGTCTTCAAATTTATAGTGATACCGGGCTACTCATCAGCTTTCCAATTAATAAAGCGCTTTGTGTGGGCATGCTGCATCGGCGCGAGCCCCGTGGGTTGCACTGCCTTCCCCACAAGACTTTTTTTTTTGTGCTCGTCAGGATGCCGATCGCAATCTGTAAAGCTGCACGTGCTTTGATGTTACCCCAAAGCGCCGCCATGCTTCCGCGGACGGTCCCTCGCAGTTCTTCTGTGAGGAATGGATGCTCCTTGCCACGCAAGCTGCGCCAACAACAGGCAAAGGCAATGCTTCGGGGCAGACACGTCTTTGATCAGGTGCTGGCTGCCCATAGGAAACTGCAAAATGTGTGGCTGCTGGGTGCACTGGTGGAGCTGCTGGCGCTGCCCGTCTGCCCCAGTTACCCACTGGATTCCTAACGTGGGCCGGCAGGGTTTGGGGATGCGTTGAAAGGGGAACAGACGCTTGTCTGAACCCACGGATGTTTGTATTACCTCTGCTGGAATTAAGCAAGCATTCCTTTTGGATATACCTTTGTTTCTTAATCTCTTACCTAGTAATTTAGGGGAAATAATTAATTCCTTATAAATTTAACAGTAAATACTGCATTCCTATGACAAAATCCGTATTATGTCTAGTAAGCACATAAACTGGTCCTTGTAGTTCCACTTGCATAGCTATTGCATGATTAAACACAAATAATATTTAAAGCCTGGCTGGCCCACACCTGAGCACGGAGCAACTCGGCACTTTGGGGTTCACTCTTATATTTCTTCTCCCTGTCTGGATTGTGTTTATATTTGCCTCAAGTGTCAGAGCACAGGTTCTACCCATCGCAGCGCAGTCCCAAGCCCACCGCAGCACCGGGCTGCGCAAGGCACAGAGTTGCCCTTATTCGACATGGCATTTTAACTAGGAGCCTGCAAAAGCAACATCGAAGGGTCATTAAAAAACAAATCGCCCAATAAGCAGATGCCTTTGCTGAGGCAGTGCAGATTCAATTTGAGCCCCGCTTGCTGCCCGTAAATCAGGGATCCTGTCTGCTCACATTTGGATATTGGTATATTCTTTCCCCTCTCCCCAATGGCGCTGGAACAACTTGCAGGAGGGTCGAGTTACAGCCCGGCTCTGAGCCTGGCTCGGTGCAGCAGCGCTACGGGATGAAATGGGCAAAGCTGTTGTTTTTCTAAACTGCAGCCGGTACGGATGAGCTTCTGTCTGGCTGCGAGTGGGGCTTCCGTGGGGTTTTGTGCTCCATCACCTCAGTGGCACCGTCTCACCTATGGGCAGTCTGTGACTCGCGGCACTGAAAGAGCAGCACTCAGAGAGCAGGTCCTGTGATATTTTTCTTTCTTTTTTCTTCCTCTTTTTCTGCTTCCCCCTCTCCCACTCACTTCGGTGATGCTGCATTTTCAGCCCGTGTTGTTTTTTGTAGAATCATCGAGTCACAGAACGGCCTGGGTTGAAACTGACCTCAAAGATCATCTGGTTCCAACCCCCTGCTGTGGGCAGGGTCACCAACCACCAGAGCAGGCTGCCCAGAGCCACATCCAGCCTTGCCTTGAGTGCCTCCAGGGATGGGGCATCCACAGCCTTTCTGGGCAACCTGTTCCAGTGTATCACCACCCTCTGAGTCTGGAAAGCAGATTTAGAGAATTTGGAGATGGAAGACAGTGAGGGGATCGGTTGCCACTATCAGGTGGAGCAGTGAGAACTGAGGCTGGTGGGAGGGTCATGGGCAGAAAGCGCCTTCAGCTCCTCAGATGACACCAGTCCTTCATTCCACCCGTTCTGGGACGCTGGGGCTGAGCACTGTCCTCTTGCAGAGCCAGGCAGATGGCACAGTCCTCCTCTCATACAGCACAGTTGTGGGGTGTGAATGTGGGGCTGTGAAGCACAGACCTGAAAGACCAAAAGCGTCAGCCCGGTATCTGTTATCTGAGCCCACCAGCTGCAGGAGAGGTGTGGAACAAACCAGGTAGCTGTTACTAACCCAGCCTTGTGTGAGTGCCCCCCCCTGGGCTGCTTCTGTTAGACCTGGGACAGCAGCACGCTGCAGTGTGCAGCAGTCTGCAGCCATGCACGTGCTGAGTGCAGCAGGCACAGTGCGAGATCGCTCGGAGAGCAACATGTAGAAGTAGCCCAGGCTGTAGGTTTGCAGGGTGCACTGTGCCTTCAGCCCGTGGAATAAAAACCACCAGTCAGCACATGAGGTGGAGGAGCTGGGATTCCTTCTGCCACAAAGCCCAGGGTGCCTGCAGTCTGCTGTGCTTTATGCAAATCCATTGCATCCTTGGGGCGACTGGCGAGCCGCCGCTGTGAACCTCCACTGGGTGAAGTCTGTGTCCCTCCTATTAAAGTATGCTTTTAACTTTGGTTTTTTTTTTTCCCCCCATTGCTATTTAGTTGTTCTTCTGGCAAGACTTGTTCAGCTTTTTTTTTTTTTTTTTTTTTTTCCTTTAGAACTGTGACTCTTAGGGACCGAGAGGAAAAATGGGTTTAGAGGTTCTTAAGGCCAAAATCTGCTCTCAATTACACTGGTGTCCATAGGGGTGTAACTCCACGGCAATCCAGATCAAGCCCTGGGCTTTTAAATGCACCCAAAAAATAGAGGAGAGGAGGAGGTTGCATTTTGTTGTTGTTTTTCTGGGGTTGGGTTTACAACAATAGCGTGTTTACTCATGCAGAAAGTCATCTTGGCTTTGTTAAGATCATAACCAAAGATATTTGCTTTGGGTGTTTACCACAGATAGCTTGAGACAGCTTGTTTTTTAGTAGCAGCAGTAGCACTAACGCAGTGGGCAGCAGCCAGCACTGGAGCTGACAACTGGATTTAAATAAGTGTTTTTGGAAAGCGTGTGCGCACGTGTGACGTTTGGGTTTTATAGGCTGTGTGCTGAGGGGCTATGAGCCTATGGTCATGCTCTGAGTACCAGAGCTCGGCTTGGGAAATAGAAATTTGATCTTTTTCTATAGCAAATCTGTATGCTTCATAATCCAGCTCCAGAGGAACAGAAAACTACTTCTCCAGGACGACTTCCCAACTTTCTCTTCTCTCATTTGACACTTTTCCACTGAAAGAGGAGAACTGACTTTGCTGGATGATCGGTGGGAGAAGTGGGCCATGAGGGGTTGCTCAGTTTCCGGGCTTAGTTTTATACATCCAAATTTAGGTGGATTTTCCAAAGCCCTTATTGTCTACTAAGCTGACACAGCCTGTCCTTGACAGCACGGATCAGGAGCTGATCAGCTCTTCCACTGATGTCAGTGTGGCAGCGAAACCGAGAGACAAAAGCATTTGTTTTCCTGCCTCGCTGGGGCTCTCCAGGCCATGCCATCAGGAAGGAGCTGCTGCTGGGTTAGTTCTGTCCTCATCTCAGCTCATCCATGCCCAGCGTGGCTTTGCGTATGCCCGAAAATGCCTCGTCCTCAACGAGCGTTGTGAAAGCCGCGCTTCTCTTCACACCCACGCAGACTTAACAAAACTGTTTACAAAAGGACTGTTCTTAGGAATCACTCCAAAATTTTCAAGTGCAAAGTCAAATTCAGAGCGGCTCTCTGCTTCTGTTGCTGCTGTTTAAGGCTCTGCCAGCCCGGCTGCGGGCCTCCGGCACTGGGAGTTGGGTGGGCTTTCTCCCGAGCCGTTCAGCATACTTCTGTATGCACATTTTCCCTTGTTTTCGAGGGATTCCTTCAGGCAGGAATTCATGTTTGCTCTGCCTCAGAGCTCTAGGGTTTCTCATATAGTCAGGGCTTTCAGTGATTAGAAAGATATGCTTTGGCTGCCAGAGCACGCGGTGCTTCATGTGACAGCCAGAGCCTCTGAATCTCACACACAGGAGGTGCCTGCCAGGCTTGCAAGCATGCGTGGCCCTCCACTCACTGCCAGCAGAAGAGAAGTTCTCATCTGCATGAAGGCAAGGAGATCTTCTTCCAGATCCACTTGCACTGTCTGCCCCACTGGTGTGTGTGTGCTCAGTGGCCATGCCATCCTTTCAGCAAGGAGGAGATGACCCTACCGAGCGCATCGCTCTGTTCCCTTCTGGCATCCGTTTGGATTTGCCTCGTAAGGGGCAGTTCTGGAAGCAGGTACCTCTGATCAATAAGTGTGGCAGCACCCTGCCTCCACAAGGCTTGATTCTGTTGTACAGGGAGCCAGAAGAGATGCAGGCCCTCTGTGGCGAAGGCCTCAGGACAGCAGCATTGCAGGGAATGTCCATACCTGACCAGGCAGTGCCATGTGTGGCCCACAGCTCCCATTCTGCTCTGAGGACTATATGGGGTGGGTGTTGGCTACGTGGGATGGCCATTGGCTCAGCTGCATTTTACTCAGTGGCAATACCACGGAGCAGTGACCGTGACCCTTTGGGTGAGCAGATCACACTTGGATTCTGCTCCTCACGTGTGTGGACAGTGAGTGAGGGTGGTTTTAGGGCATTTACTCCAGGATCTGGTAAAACAGGTATCTTTGCTTTCCGCTTTCCCAACAGGCCAAAGATAATGCTTGAAACCACAGGGCAAATTCCCCACCTGGCCTCAGCTGTGACCTTGGCCCTGCCTCAATGTGAAGAAATCACATTGACCTCCAGCCTGGCCTGCTGCGGCCATTCTTCAGTCACTGAGCTCTGATGCATCTTCTGTTCTATTTGCTTGAGGACTTTCCTCACAATTACTTCCCATTCTGTGAGAAGACACAGTATAATTTCCCTGGAGCTGAGTTTCTTACACTAGTTTCAGAGCAGCTCAAGTTCACACCTCACATGTGTGTTGAAAGCTTCTAGCCAGGAGAAGCACTCCATTTTGTGAATGAGATACTCAGGGAACAACTTATCATCCTTTTACTTAAATATAGGTAGAAAGTACCAGAGTTACTCAAGTTCAACAGGAGGTCTGTGTAAGGGCCAGAAGCAGTTACGTCACAGCACAATGTCTTCACTAACAGCCTGTCCTCTTTCTCTAACACATTTTGCAGTTAAACATCTCACTATCAAGTATAAATTAAAAAATCAAATTAAAAAAATTAAGAAATCAAGTATAAATTAAAAAATAAATCTGGTGGTGTGGTACTGTAGATGGGATGAGCTATAGAGAGAGTGTGTAAATTAAGCTAAATGTCTTGAGAGTATCTGGCATCAACAGATGGTCCATCCAGCCCCATATTCTTCCTCTGACATTGACATATGAAATACTGTTCTGAAAGTCCTCACGAATCTGTTCATTTTCTTGCTGTTGATCCTTCTTGTGTTCACAGAGGCATTCACACCTGTTGAATTAAGGTGGAAAGTTGCACCTAGTGTGGGTGTTCAGAGTGGGGAGGGTACCAGAGTCGGTCAGAATCTATTCATGCCATGATGGATACAGCACGAGAAGTGGCATGAGCCTCTGCAAGGCAGTTCCTTTCCTGAGGTTTTCACCATCTTAAACCAAATTCATGCAAAAACATCCTCTGCTGTGATTTTTCTCAATCTTTACCTGCTCTGTAGTTTCCTCCCAGTTCTGGGACTGACCTGAAATCAAAACTTCAAGGGACCCTGTTTTGGATTCAGCAACAGGACTTGAAAAGCTCTTGGAGTTTGAAGGAGCTTGGGTTTGAGATTGTGCTCCTGACACATCATTAATTTTAAGATTGTTTTCCCAGCAAGCACAGGCTTTCCGTTCCCAGTTGAAGATCATTTACCATTGACTGAATGGTGAATTATAGTAGTGGAATGAGGCAGAGAAATATGTCGATATCAGATATAACAACGAGCAGTCAGTCAAATTTGAACGTGCGCCAATCCATACAACCCTAGCCCTGAAATTGTTAAAACAAAGAAGTTCATTACATTTAATGATCAAGTGTCCTTTGAATTTCTGAGGAGTTTATATTAACCATTTCTATTACTCAGCTCTTATATAAATGGCAAACTCGGGGAAAATCCTCTTAAAATTAAATGTGAACTTTTTTTTTGGTAATCTATATAGTTATTTTGCTTCAAGGAAGTATCTGCTTTCCAGACATCTCTTCAAACAAATCATGTCTGAAAGAGAAAATAAACAAGGCATAGCTAAAACTACAAGCTTTTGCTGCATGGAAGAGCAGGGAAAGGAGTTAAAAAAAGGGAAAAATGTTGAATTTCCTGAAGAAGTGCCTTTGCTTTTGCCATGTGGCTGCTGCGTTTCTTCCTGAAAAGCAATGCTTTAGGACAGTGCTCTGATGTAGCAGGTTCTCCAAACGGAGTGGACCTGGTATGCTTCACTGACAGTGCTGGGGAGAATTTGGATGGTTTCTGTGAACCCATTTCGAGGCAGTTATCTGCTTATCAGGCGGTGCCCAGAAAAAACTTTAGGGGCTGAAAGCTCAGTTTTTATCAGCATAAAGAAATAAAAATAGTAATTAAATGTTGAAGAATTTAGTGGTATCTTTATCACCAGATAGTAAGTGAGAACAAATGGTTTCTGAATCCCAGCACAGCTGGGTAAAACCAGCCCTCCCTCTTTCTCACTGCTGCAGCCCACCAGACCTTCAGCAAAAAATAAACAGTATTTATCCTTAAAATAATTTCCTTCGTTGTGAGTTCTAACGAGTACATGTGAATGCATCATTAGCTCGTGCTCGTTATCCCAATCCATCTGGCTTCATGTTGTTCTAATTGAGGTGACGGTAGGTAACTGGGCCAGCATCCAAATGTGACATTTTTAGACAGATGCTAATAAGATTAATGACATTTTCCTTCTTGGAGAGCAATTTCAGCACTAAAACCACTTTTTTTGTCATGTTTGAACTGGATAACAGCTTGACAGGCACGCCAACTACTGACTTCGGAGTATCCTTGCCTCTCACACAGACTGGCCAAGCTCAGCTGCAGCATGCCCCTGTGTCTCTTATTTATGGTCAGCTTACCTGTCTACATCCATGAGGACTGGCGAGTCCCGGTGTTACACTGTCAGAGCTGGATGTGAGACATCAGGAGTTTACAGAACAGCTGCTAAGCCTTCAGCTCTGCTCGCTGCCCTGTTCATTTCCCCCAGATATTGTTACCAGGGGGAAAACACACAGAGTGAGGCTTTAAGACGTTGAGTCTGGAGGAGCAAGTTGTGCTTTTTTGTGTTCTCATTCCTTGTGACGCTGATGTGTGTATACATTCAGTAGCCCCATCTCTTTTCAGTTAGACTGTCGATGCCCTAAAATTTCTCTTCCTTACCTTTCAATTTCTTTTTTCCAGACCCCAGGCAGGCGCAGTCGTCCCCTCCGTGGTCCTATGACCAGTCGTACCCGTCCTACTTGAGCCAGATGACTTCACCATCCATTCACTCCACAACTCCCCTGTCCTCCACTCGAGGCACGGGACTTCCAGCCATCACCGACGTGCCCCGACGCCTCTCAGGTAGTGACCACATTTCTCCTAAAACACTTAAGCTGGCAGGTACTGAGGCTGCCTGAATGGCTGCAGACAAACCCTAATAATGAGAGCGAAGCTCAGTCAGTGATGACAGGGTTGCTGCATGGTGGGTGGGGGTCAGAAAGAGCTGCTGTGTTGCTCGGAGCACGAATGGTTTGAATGTCTCTAGGTCCATTTCAGAGCAGAATATTTTTTTTACTGCGAACCCGGTTCTGTGATCAAATTCTCTCTCTTCTGCTCCCTGCCCCCCCGAGAGGATGTTTGCTTACATGTTTTAACATCATTGCCGTAGTCTTTGTATTTTGGTGTTTTAGTTCTGCATTGTGTGTGATGTTTGATAGGTGTCTTTTATTTTTTCAGTAGTTAAGGTGAAGGTTCATTCTCCCCTGTTTCAATCCAGTAGCTCAAGAAAGCCTGTTTCCTTAGTTAATGAGTACTTCAGATGCTTATCAGAAACTAGCTGAGTCACTTTAGGGTAAAGATTGGACAAATTGTGCTTTGGAATGATGCAGGAGGGAGGAAACTTGTTCAGGAACACAGACAAGACAGCAGCAAGGAACTGAGACTTTATTTTTTTATCAAACAAATGTACATTTACATACTGTGCAATTCACCTGTATGGTCTCAGCGATAAAACCATCTGTGTGAAGTAATCTGATTGCCCCAAAGTGAGATAGAGCCTGTAATGGCACACAGTCACCACGTACATCTTGCCAAGAATGAGGAACCTTAGGCGAGGGTGGCTCAGCGTAAAAGCTCCAACCTTGCAAGTGTGGAAATACGAGCAGCGTGTGCCAAAAAGCACGTGTAACGTGAGGTCTTTATGATTCATTAATGAAAACTAAGGAATCAGCCTTATGACATTACTATTTTTTGCATGTTCGCAAGATACTGTTACACCCCTGGATGCCGCTGCCATACACCTGTTTGACTTGCAGCCAGGTGAATTTCTCTCTGTCGTGTTTCCCCTTCCACCGCGCTCGTAGCGCTGGTAATGCTGATCGCTGCACCGAGCTGCATCCCTGACGAGCTCAACTCCGGCCAGCAGGCATGTAGGATTTGATTAGCTTCGACTCCTCGATGGCTTTCATCTCAGAAGAGGGAAGCTTTGTTTCTCAAACAGAGCAAAGCCCTCTGCGGTCCCTAGCGTGCCGTGCATCTTCAGAGATGCCGACCGCCTCCGTGTGGGCCGAGGAACGCAGGGCAGTGGAGCAGGTTCCCGTGGGCTCCCTGCGCAACGCGCTGACTTGGTTTAAAGAACGAGATTGGCTTGATGCTGAGGAAATGCTTTGCTTGGCCCGAAACAGGTTCCCTTTGGAGCCTCCCGATGGTCTGTGTTGTTGAATCGGTTATTTTTGCAATTGTGCCCTCAGCAACACCTCCGGGAGAGGCTCGGCTGGGAGCGCGGCAGCTGTAGCGTGCACCTGCCCTGCAGCCCTTGCTTGTCTGGGTGCATTCAGACGTGAGCTCCTGGCGTGTGGGCGCAGGCAGGATGACTGCAGACCTGTGTACACGATGTGGCCGTGTGCTGAACTCTTCCCTTGCTCTCCATGGTTGGTTGCCATCGCTCTTCTTCCTCTTCGCCTTCTGAGGGCTCAACCAGCATCTCCGCGACGCTGCCCCAGCACAGGGATCTTGCTGCCAGGTAGATTTAGAATTGGAAAAGAGAGGCTTCCATCTTCCATGTAAGTACCAGAGGTTGTCTGCAGTGTTTGCTGGCGTTCAGGATCACAGAACAGCATTGCTAGGTGGAGGAGGAGACCTGACTCCCAAGCACTGAGGAAACATGTTGCAGCCCCGACTGGAAACGCTGCAGCTCTTCTCCAGGGTTTCTGCCTCGCACAGGAAGGCAGAATCTGTCCCCTCTGGTGTTTAAAGTAGAGAGAAAATGCAGATTTAAAGTTTCCTATTACAGCAGCCGATGTATTTTTTGCACTCAGAGAAACAAACCGCCGCTCAATTATTTGAGGCACCTTTCAGAAAGAGTAGAGCTTTGATGAGGAAAAATGATGATTAAGAAGCTCTTAAAAATATTAGAAAATTTCAGGCATCTCCAGAGCATAAGGGAGAAATTAGCATTTTACAAGGCCTTGAATAAAAACAAACTTGGCTTCCCAATATGGTGGCAGAAACCTGATTATCGAGGCTGTTAAAAATATACAAGGTAACTTTAATGAATGCCATATTCACTGCCTGGTTCTTAACATCATGCAGGAGGAGAAATGGGTGAAACTTCCCCCTTAGGCCTTGAATGTCACACCTACAGGCACAGGGCTTCCTACCTGCCACAGCTTCACATCAGCCAGCCTTTCTGCAGACCTCTGTGGCTTTGACTGGACCTCTGCTTGGGCTGCGCTCACTCAGATGCTGAAAAGCTACCATTTATAAAGCAAAGGTGTCTTTCAGTGCAGCGGTGGGGTGGTCAGTGGCTGCCCACAGGGAGCTATTTTTGATGATACTCCTAAGGCTGGAAATGCATCCAGTCCCTGACCAAAATGCCCACACTCCTCCCCATCGTGGAAGGGTACAACTCTTGGTGCTGAGGACGCCAGTGCTTGGACCAGAGTTCAGGCTGAGCATCAGAAGAGTTGGGGAGCTGTAGGAAAGGGTGTGGGTGAGGGATTGTCGGAGCAGTACGAGCATTTCTCCATCTCATGGAAGAGGGGAAAAGGGCAGCAAGCTGATTCCTAGAGGAGTTACTCAGACAGGCTGGTGTAATGTGGCTGAACTGGTCGTGCCAGTGTCTAGACGCATACCTGATTGCTTTGCACAGCTGAAATGTCTGCCTGCATGCTGCAGACACGTGCAGATGAGGACCCATGACAGTGTAGGTGTCAGACTTCAAATATTAATCTTTTATTCTCCAAATGGGGACCGGTACTTTATCAATAATATCCCATGACTAGTCAGTGATATTTCACTCATATTTGGGCAGTATGCAACAGCGATAGCTGAAAAGCACAGAAGAACCCACCCAAAGACATGCAGCCTGTGGACTAATGATCTCTCTGGTGCATATGTCTCATGTTCATATCAAGAATAAATGAAGAAATAAGCTCATGAGGCCGCACGATTGACTTACCTCATCTCACCAACTCAACCATAAAAAGAGCATGTTTCCCCGTGTCTTATTAAACCACCTGTCTGCTTCAACTTCCCTAAAAGGTGGTGAAAGTTGGTGGCCTAGCAGATTAATATTCTTAATTAAGAAATATTGTAGGGGAAACCATGGGAATATATGAACGTGGCCATTCTAGAGGGAGTTTTGCCTGAGGGATGTGGTCTGATTGCATGATTCATAGTGAAGGCACTCAGTCTTTGTAACCAAACTGCATGTGGGATGGGGAACATAAGTGTCTATTATGTAATTAATAGATATGATTCATATAAATACACATCGGAGTCATTTTACATAAAGTTTCAGGGCTGATCCAACAAGTCCTTGGCACATACAAGGTTCAGAGCAAGGAGTACAGGCTGGGTTGTTCTTGGAGTCACAAGAGGTTGTTCCACAGTAGCAGAAGGAGGTATGCATTTCTGTTGGATTTAGGTGTCCACAAGGTACTCATTTGTATGGGAGAGAGTCACCCAGAGCCACCTTTCCAGTCAGTGGAGACAGAGCAGCATTTGGAGGACTCAGTTACCTCGACCAACGATGAGCTGTGGTCCCTGGCAGTGCTTTGGATAAGCCTGTTTCTGTCCATGGGTTCTACAACGAATGTAGCTGAACAGTTCAGGTACAGGCATGTCTGATCAGATAGTCTGTGTTTGGTGAGGCAAATCCCAAAGAGATGATTAAATGGTTCAATAAACATATCACAGCCTCGTTATGCTTCAGACCTGGTTTAAGCCAGCCGGGATCCACCTTACCCTTCCCTCTATCCACTGGGGACTGCTGGGGCTTGAGCTTCAGTTTTTGTGTTGAGAAGATTCTTAAGAAGGGAGGCATGGAGACTTCTGCACAGTTCCTGGATCTGCTCGTGCTTCTGCTGAAATGCCTTGCTTTGTGCTTCACCTTTGAGGGGCAGTTAAAGGGTCAAATGCAAAAACTGCTGGAGGACTTGCCCGGCTACATCAGTACTGGCTGTGAAAGAGCCCATTCTATGCAACAGAGCTTGGTAAATGCCTCCCTGACAAAAGAAAGAAAAGTATAGGTGATGCTAAACAGCAGTACAGATCACCAGAACTACATCTGCTCTGGTATTTGTGTGTGAGACACGTTGCTCCAAATGGTACAAGTCAGGGATGGTGGCTTGGTGTCTCCATGTCCTCCCCACTCACTGGAGTCCCTGCAGGGTGCAGGGTGGCACTCTTTTGTGTTTGGACTTATTGCACCATTGAATGGAGACACACTGTGATAAATGAGGGACGTGCTGGGCTCAGCCTGAGAACTGCAGACCCAGTGCTGTGAACTGAACCTGTAAGGAATCTCTGTACCAATAGGTAAAGCAGGGACAAGGCCGGGGCTGCTGCACAGCAGTATGGCTGACTTGTTGGTGGGGCAGGTCTGGGGGCTGGCCAGTGCACTGCCAAGCAGGTCCCAACCACGGCTTGGGAAGGAGCATAGTCCCGAACCCATTCCTACCAGGCAGCGGCCCCGTTGTGGAGTAAAAGGATTTAGTACTACAGCTGTGGCCAGACCGTACAGGATCTAGAGACAGAGGACAGACCAAACCCTGGGCTGTTTGCTGGCTTCGGTGCTGCCAAACTTTCCCATCAATTCGTCTCACCCGGCAGATAGCACGGCATCATTTTGGACTATCCCAGACCTTAATCAGATACTGAGTTTATGAAACATTACAGTTCTTCCAACTTGCTGAGGGTTGGCAAGTATAAATCCAACTCTGCACATTCTGGCCGTGCTTTAATCAGCGACAGTACCGCTCTTTTACACAGTTTAATTTTCATTCTCATAAGCCTGCATATCTTAAACCTAAATAGAACACATCTCAGGGAAGCCACTACAGCTGAACCTTTGGGCTGAGCATTCATACTTTAATAAGGAAGTGGCTCACAGCAATGTGCTGGTTTTCCTTGAGGTCCTCTGCTGCTCATCATCTTAGGTTTCTAAGCCTGCGTTGGAATTGCCTTGGATTTTGCTCCATGTCTTGTGCACACATTGCACACACGGACTTTAAAGGAAGGATTTCCCCCTTCTCCACCCCTTTTGATTTGATCTTTGAAAGATATTACTTGGAAGAAAGGGCTCCGTCTTCCTCGAGGGAGCTCAGAAAACTTCACAGCCACTAACTGAATAAAGCCTGTGGTTCTGTGAAGGAGCTGCTCCTGAATCCCTTAATTCCTACTAACTTCATTAGATGTACTCAGCACATTTCAGGCTGGTGTTCTTAATAAGAGAAGACGCGAGAGCTGTCTTTACAATACAGTCCTCTTCCTCTTCTCATGCACTGGGGAGCAGAGGGATAGTTAATACAGTGGGCATCACCAGAAGGGCACTTGTTTTAGCAGAGCCCGGAATGAATGGGCAGTTCACGCTTCTGCAGTACCATCTCAGGCTCTTGGCAAAGCCCGGAAGCCAGCTCCATTTCTGGTGCACACACTCCACTCCTCTGTTTTTCTTGGTGACCGTAACAATTTTCACTCTGTCTTCTCTTCAGTGCGAGTTACGGCGAAGCAGAGAATTTGGGAGAGCTCGGGAGGTTCTGTTCTAGAAACTTCTCGCTCGCTTTGCTCCCCCACCTCCACTCATCTCCTCTGTCCCTCTCTCTTCTTTTTTTCTCCACGTGTTCAGTGGTACTATTTATTCTGTTCACCACAGGTTTTCCATTTTTAGTCTCCTGCCCGCTCGGTGCCTCCCGGGAATCTCAGCACCTTGGCACTTGTGTGTGGGGTTTCAGTTGCGCCGTCTCTCCTGGGTACAGTCCCTCATTGGAGCAGTTGTCCAGAAGATGCGTTGCACGATCCCCACCTCAAGGACGAGGACCAAATTCTTCTGGTGTGGGTGGCCTCAAATTAGGCACCTCTGCTCGGATTTAGGTGGCAAAACAAGCGGGCTGATTTTCAGACAGCTGAATGTTACAATGGGCGTCTTTAAGCTCTTTTCATTTGCTCAGAACTGCTGTCAGGAGAGGAAATAAACAGGAAAAATGAAGGCAGAGGGAAAGAGTTTTGTTCCCGAAATAAAGGATTTGAAAAATCCCAAAGAGAAACAAGTGGAATGTTTTTAAACAGAATGAATTTGTTGCTGATACAGGCAGGAAATAGCACGCTCGAGTATATGTGGATGTATAGATATATTTTTATCTGAGCCTTTTTTTTTTCTTTTTGCAATGTGTTTTATATTTAGGACACATATCAAGATTTGCATCTGTTTCCAGAACTTGCTGCTAACAGTTAGTAATGATGCCAAAACATACTTTGGTTCCAGCTTGAGACCAAATGATATTCAGGGCTTTTTTTTTTATTACTAATTTAGGGTCTGATATTAATTAAGGAAATTTTCCATAAGTGCCAGGCCTTTTCTGAAGAACTCATTAAAATTATATTAACTTAAACCGGAATCGCAGTCTGAGCATGTTTTGTAATGATTATTCTGACTGACTCTGCTGGGTTTTGTAAACAGAATGCTAATTGTTAATGGAGCAATCAGGCGCTTGATTCCAGACTTTCAAAGGGCCACATCCTGACTCATTACCTATGTGGGCTCCCCTGGTAAGGTCAGTAGACACCCAGCAGAAGGCTGCGAGGTGGAGCTCAGCGCTCCATCGCTGTGCAAAAGGCATTTGATGTTTCCTCTGTTCTCGTGGTGGAATCGCTGCTGGTTTCTGACCTGGGGGGATGTGTGGGTTTTCTGACTCCGTGTGCAGCCGTGTATTATCTCTCCCACCTCTATTTGAAGAACTACTGAGGCCACGCGGGGCATCACTTGCCCTGCCCATCTCCCAGGACCATCTGCACGCGCTGCAGTTCGAAGCAAGCTGACTATTAATATTCCCTTCCTCTATGTCACCCACAGCCCCCAGGCCCTGTCCTGCAGAGCACTGAGTAGCAAAGAAGGCTGCTGCACGTGGCTCGCTCACGCAGTGGGATTTTGTGGGATGGGGCCAAGGAGGGGGGGGGTGACCGATGCCATTCCGTGTGTGCGTGCAGAGAGGAAATCCGACTCCGGATGTGAAATTCTGTTCCATGTGGGAAATCAGATAGGATGATGGGGATCACTTCTTTTGCCCTTCATTCTCTGCGGCCTCGAGTCTTTGTTGCACTGAGTTTTGTTCAATTAATTGCACAAGGGGAATTTTTGAAACGATTCCATGAAATGCGGGTGGAGAAGAATTCGGTCCTTCTGTCTGAGGCTGTGGTGGGTACAGGAGGGGCAGAAACAGTGCAGCTTAAAAGCCCCGTTTCTGCAAAAGTGATGCTGAAGTGCTTGGTGGAAGAACCAAAGATGGCTGCTGGTGGGCTCCACTGTCACTGCCTTGTGCTTGGTTAACTGATGTCGTGCCAGACTGGTTGTGAGATTAAAAAGAACATTGATACTGGTGATACTGGGCTGTGCTGGTGACGAGGTGGAGGTGAGACGCTCAGGCTTTCTGTAGACGTTCAAAGAAATGTGGGCAGTGATGACGAGGAAGGTGAACGAGATAAATGGAAGGTGCATGCCTCCACGTGGCTCATCGAGGATGCTAGTAAGGAACTGTTCCATATGCACAAAGGGAGGGTATTTGGGGACGCTAATCTGCAAATCTCTTCATCTTTACTTTCAGACTGACTCGAAAAGGGTGAGGGAAGGGATCAAAGCAGGTGATGCCTGGGACAGGCTCTCTCTGTGTGGGTGGTGGAGGGTCCCATCAAGCACCAGTGGCTCGAAGCAGGCACCCACGTGAGCCCAGCGTGCAACGTGCTGCCCCACACCGGTGCTGAGGGTGGTGGATGTGGTGCCTCAGCATCACAGGAGGGCTGCACACAGCTGTGTCCTCTTGGCAAGCATTTGGGGAGAGCGAATATGCTTAGCAACAGTGACGCATAAAGCTCGGGAGAAACTGTTGTGCTGAAAGGAGCTTTGCACAGAGGTATAGATTCATGGGTTATTAGTGCAGTGAAGCCTGTGTGGTCATCGGGTGTGAACCTGACTGTGAGATTTCCTCAAGTTAGCTCTCATTTGAACTCGAGAGTTACCTTTTGGGGGAAAAAAAATAATAATAAAAAAAGAAACAACCCAAAACCAACAAAACACAATAAAGATCAAAACCTCGGTTGGTCTTCATTTAAAAATTTCCAGGGAAGCAAAATCCACCGCAACCTTTGGTTGCAGACATTAATTAAGCTCACTTTGGAAATGTGGGTCTCATTACTAGTCTGAATTTGTCTAACTTTAGTTTCCACTCATTTGAACTTGCTGCAGCTTCATCTCTCATCTCACAGAGCTTTTCTGTGCCCCGAGTGGGTTTTGCTGTGGCAGCGATGGATGCCGGGAGGAGCTGGATGAGCAGGGGCCCTCCGCGGTGCGTTGGGTGATGGTGGGTGCAGACTGGATTTGTGAGGAGGCTGGAGGGGCTGTTTAATCGTTCACTGAGAGAAACACAGCTATTGATAATGCGTGGTTTTGTTTTGTTTTGTTTTTCCCATATTTTAGTTACGATTTGCTCTGCCAAAAGCAAAGAGCAAACTGCAGCTCAGAGCGCCGTGGCCCTGTGTGCGGCAGCCCCCCAGACAAAGCAGCCTCTTTGCTCTCCACTCCCATAGCTATTCCACGGGCAGCTCTGCAAGAAAAGAGTGGAAAGTGTGTCAAACCCTTGGATTTATCAGGCAAAGCTCTCGTTGCATGAGGAAGCTTAGTTCCACACCCGTTGTGCAGGTTATTTGGTGGTGTTTTAGAGGAGAGCTGGTGTGCTGCTTCTTCAGCCCTGTTGGGGCACAACACCTCCAACCCTCCTGGCCGTGTTTTTCCCAGAAGAACATCACATTTCTCCAGAGCTGGGAACTGGAAAATGGCGTGCTTGATTTAGGGGGAGTACCTGCAGAGCCCCTCTTGTTTAGGTAGGATGAAAAGAGCCTATCCATGAGCTCCGAGTTGCTGGTGGTGGTGGTTTACAAACATTATTTCTAGTGGTTAGGAGGGCTGTTGCTGTCTGAACCATTGATATCTGTGTAGTTTTATGGTCTTTTCCTTTAAATGAGCGCATTATTTCATACACTAACTGAGAGCCTAGAACTGGCAGAACGTTATGAAGCAAATGGTATGTCTACATGGTTTTAGCTTGTGTTACTGCATTGAGCAGCATGCTTGCTTGGAGGGCAGCACAGGTGTAGGACAAAGTAGGAACTACATCAGTTTTGGATGTTAGGTGCCTGTATTTCTGCTCTGAAATTATCCTGTGTGTTGTTGAAGGATGAATGTGGGGTTACAGGGGGGCTATGGGAACTGGAACTCAACTGGAACTCCCTGTCATTCCCCTTGGTAAGGTCTTACTCTCTTGCCTGATGTTTTGATCTCACGTATCATAGTTTGGGTACTTCCAGTGCTGTGCTGCAGTGATGGAGGTAATGGGCCTTTGCTGGAATCACTGCTGCCCATTGTACAACAGAACACAAGAGGGAATTGAGGAACCATGAATTGAGCCAGCAACAGCTGCTCTGCGTGGTGGCAGCTTCACTGGAGCTGAGTTTGTGCAAGCTTCAGTCAGAACGGAATATAAGGGTGTGGTTATAAGGAAGATAAAGAGATGGCTCTTCGGGGACAGCATGAAAAAAAAACCAAAATTGTTTGTTGCAGCCTGCAGTGAGAGGTGAGCAGTGCTGGTCAGCGCTGTCATTGAGAAAGCAGACCAGCCCCACCAGGATCAAACTATGCTGGGTGGTCAAAAGTGGTAGCTCAAACTGCACAGAAAGCAAAGCCAGAATATATACACACCCCAGTTGCATGGGGTTCCAAAGCTGGAGGTTTATATCTGGGTCCATCGCTGCTGATAGATTTCTGTGAATTTTCTTACACTTCAGTAGGTGGGAATAACCCCAAAGGAGTTCCTGTGTCAACTGCTCTATCTCCTGTAGGTCTATAGTGTCTGTATGGCCTGGTATAGATCATGTGAGGTTAGCTGATCTGTGCCCCTCTATGCAAAGAAAGGATCAAACATCTGTTGGCCATTCCTGTTAAGTGTAACCAGCTAGTTATGTGCATTGCAGCCACTCAAAACAAAAATTAAACCCTGTCCTGAAGAAGGAAAAATCCCAGCCAGAAAACTTCGTTAAGGTTGAAATAGATAACTTTGATACAGTTAGAAAATAAACTTGAAAACAGAGGAGGTCAGAATGAACATTATACAGGAATACATGAAAAAAATAAGCTTCAGAAGTAGTAGGAATTTATGAACACATTCAAATATCCCTGGGCTGTTAACCTAGACTGCCAGCCATAAAGTGGGAGCCATCGATGCAGGATGGTTTCTGGCTGATGAATAGATGTAGGGCTGCATAGGGATGGTCAGCACTGACAAAGGGAACTAATGCAGACCTCAGCATGAAAAAGCATAAACACTTAGGTAATCACTGATAGAGAAATCTGGGATCTGAACGAGGGACTGAGGACTGAAAATGAGACCTTCGCCAAAAGGTGACTGGTTTCCCAAATAGGGAAGGAAGTGAGTGCCTCAAAAATGCCAGGAGGGCTGCTGACCCAAAAGCCATGCAGCATCAGCCTGAGATGAAATGGTTTGTTGGAAGAAGCATCTCGCACAGTCCCCGGGAGCTGTGATGTGGATACTGGCAGGTCTGGAGCAGCCACAGAGGAATCCTGGCAATGGGAAAAAAGCACCTCTCTTCCCCTTTCTTCCCTCTTCCTCTCTCAAATATCTCTCTTTAAAGGGATTTTTTGTCTGTTTTTGTTTTCATTCTGGTTCCTACTAAAAGTCATTCCGTGATTTCTTTTTATGGGTGAAAAGGAGCGCAGAGGTGGGGATCTAAGTACCACCGGAGCCTAATTAGGAGCCCAATCATATTAGATTCCAAAATTAGATAGGAAGCTGGGTCGAAGGCTCATCCAAACCCAACCAGTTCCTAGTTTGGCCTGCCTGACGTAGGTGGGCCAGGCTGGTTTGGAGCTGTTCTGAAGGCTCCGTGCCCACATAGGAACCCATTCCAGCTGCCATTGAGCTGCAGCCTTGTGCCTGGGTCTCAGCCTCTGCCTCTCACAGCTCTACTCTGTGGGTGAGCTGAGGAACAGAGAGCTGCAGGCAGCTCTAGCTGCTGCTTTCTGGAGCAGGTGAAGGCAACTGAAGATGGTAGTGCAGGCTTTGTATCCTTCCTTTTTATTTCATGTATCAGAACTGCATGCGGAAGTTGATTTCAAGCCAAGTTCTCTTCACTCTGACCTTTTTGCATGTCTCGGTTGCAGAGCAGGTCAAAAATACATCTTAAAGGTTTTACTTTAAATCTTTGTGCCCTCAAAGTATCTTCCAACAAAAGATCTCATGGTGTTTTCCAAGCTGCGTTACTCAGCTATGTGACGTGGCCAAATGTCCATCTTAACAACCAATGAAACCTAGTCAGGAAAGTCCAGGGATGTGCCTAAGGCCACAAAACACATCAGTGCAAGGAGTTAGAAAACAGTGTAGCACGTTTGTCCTTTTAACAGCATTCATGAGGAAGTGGGCTTGATTAACTTCTAAAAATCTGTTTTTCCCTGCCCCCACACTGTGTAATTATCCTGAGCAATATCTGCACGGTATATTACTTTTTTACCAACCTGATTAGAAGTCACCCGAGACTGTGCAAAATAAAGAAGATTTGGAGACCAGTCAAGTTATCCTGACTTAACTGCGGGCTGTGCACGAGTTGCACATTGGTAGCAGTGCTTCCAGCCCATGGCACTCTGAAGGCCGTGAGCTACACGAGTCCTCTCTTACAGAAGTGCAGTATCTCACGTTCACCACGAGCTCAGCCCACACGTGGGCTGTTACTGTGGTTTATCTGAGACGTGGTTACGTTGATTTGAAGTTCAGACATCAATAGTGATTTGAGCTGCTCGTGGCACAGCGGAAGGTGCCGTACAGCAAACAGCCCAGAGCGTGTTTGCAGTGCGAGCTGTTACTGACCAAAGGCTGTTTCTCCTTCTCATCACCCGTTTCCTGGGAGGATAAAAACCATATTCAGACTTCACGCCCTGGAGAAAAAGCGTGTATTTAGAAGCATTCAAAGTTGGGCTGGTTGAAGCTTCAGCCCAACTTATGAATGGAAATGCTGTGCGGATGAGCTTGGGATGGACAGAGCCTTAGCTTGCAGGAGCTTGCCTTAACTTAGCAAGGAGCCTGGGTCGGGTCTGGAGTAAATGGAAAAATGCACAGAGGGGTTTGCACTGGCTTTACGAAATGTGTTTGAAGATCATATGAAGCGATGCAGTGCTGAATAGAAAAGGGAATGCAGTGCCTCTAGCCTTGATACACAGAGGTGTTCAGCACTGGGCACAGCACCTCGGGTCTCCTTTGCATAGGCTCCCTGAGTTCCTTTGGCGGGTCGGAGTCGCTCTGATGTATGCAAGAGCTCTATCAAGGCTTAGTGTAGCAGTTGCTTGTGGTATTTAGGGTAAATGTATTTCCACCAGTCCCTGTGCTGTAAGAAAAAAACCTCTCACCGTCACTGGGCAAGTTATTTTCCACCGCTTTCACTCCAGCAGCATATTTTACCCAAGGCTAAAACTCTCACCCCAAGGCAGTGGTGCTCGCCTGGTGTCTCCCTCTGATTTCTGCAGTACCCAGAGGATCTCAGTGAGTTAAGCTCTGTTCAGACTCAGTGCAGCTGCTCTCATGGCATGGGCACAGCTCCTGCTCAGAAGGCAGCACAGCCCCTGGGTGCTGGCCCGCAGCGAGGGTGTCTGCTCAGCCCCTGGAGACCCAGAGCATCCTGGGGGGGGGACAGCCCTGGGGGTGGGCAGGACTGACAGCTGAGGAGGAAAAAAAAGGGGTGTTTTGGATGACAGCGTGTTTTGCATTGTTTAGATGAAGGGGTTTCGTCTTATGTCAATGTCTGGGGTCTGGGGAAACAGCTTTTCTTCCTCTGTGCACAATATTCAGTTCATGTCAGAAGGGAAAAAAAGCAGCCTATCTGTGTCCACGAGTTGTAGGGTTTGGGTTTGTTGGTGTTTTTTCTTTTTGGAGGAACGTAACGATTTGTAGGGTTCACTTTTTTTCTCTTGAAAAAAAAAAGAAAAAAGAAAAAAAAAAAGAAAAAAAGCATTTTGAGAACAAGACCCGAGTAACCAAAATATGTTTGTTTTTGTTTAAGTCGCTCAGCAGAGAAATCTTCTCTTGTCTATTGTTAAGAGAGAGGTCTGAATCAAAGGAAACTTCTACATATTCTAAAATATACAGACACCGCTTTGAAAGCAAAGCCAAGCAAAACTTTCAAAGAGACCTTCTCCCTGATGCAGAAGTTTCGAGTTAGTTGACTGCGCCGAGCTGCAGTGGAAAGAACTGCCCGAGCAACAAATGGCAGAGCTGCTGCTGCAGGCGGAAGCGGAGGAGAGCATTGTATTAATAGCACACAGGAGCGGGCAGCAGCGAGGGGAGGCTGCAGGCTGCGGGCACTGTGTGTGCTGAGTCCGCCCAGGAGCGTCTCCGCGCGCTCCGGCCCGATGCTGTCGTGTTGGGTGGTCCCTCCTCCCACAAATAACCCTATTGAAAACAGAGGGACTATTTGTGGAGTCATTTGTTTGTCAGGAAAAGTAGGGTTTGTAGGATGCGGCCCCCGTTAACAGCCAAATTCCTGGCTGTTTTCTCGTGAGCGAATCGCTGCTAGCTGCCGTAGGGATGCACGTAGCATCTGTGTGCTTGCTGTTTGAACTGCTGCCACTTGCTCCGTGCTCATTCCCTATGCTTCCCACTTCCTTGGACATCCAGAAATGACCCCGCTAGCTCAGCTGAAGTGGCTGCTCTCCTCCTGGCTCCAAACGGCCTTCACCATCCCATTTGGTCCCAATTGCCAGCAGCCATCACTGAGGGCACTGTCTGCATCCCATATCCCATATCCCATATGCCATACAGGTGATGCACCGCCCAGCCTGGCACCCAGCTCATCACCCCAGCCATAAATTCCCCATTTCAATCAGACCCGCCCCGCACTGGGGGATGTCCCTCCTGAACACAGTCCTCTGGAGATGTGCTTAACCAACAGCTTATCACCAAGCTGCAGCTTTGGAAACGCTCTTAATTACTCACACATGCTATCAAAGGGCAGGCCCCCTCCCCACCCCACACACGCTCGCACACGGTCCCGGCGCGAGCTCGGCGCCCGGAGCCGGCAGGGATTTGGGGATTTGGGGATCTGGGGATTTGAGGATTTGGGGAGCCATGGGGCTGCCGATGGCAGTGCCTCTGGTCGGGGCAGGGAGAAGCGCGCACAGTATTTTTTGTGGCTCCCTGTTTTGGTAGCCATAAGTCATTAGTGGTTTTTCATTTTTATTTTATTTTATTTTTTCTTTTCCTCCCTCGCGACTGAAAGAAGGGCTGAAAGGGTAGATTTGTCCTCCTCCTTTCATTCTCTCTCTCTCTCTCTCTTTTTTTTTTTTTTTTTGTTTTTTCTGAGGCCTTGGTCCTGATAGTGGGCCGCATNTGAGGCATGCTGCCACATCTGAAGCCACTTGGCTCATTATGGATTTCATGGAAACTGATTCCCTGAAAGTGTTTCCATATGTGTGTTCCCAATATATCCCATCCTCTTCTAAATGGGAGTACAAACTCGCACACGAGCTGGAAATGGCTTCAGGATGTGACAGAGAAGTCATATGACTGGAGTGGCACTGTGTGTGGCCTTTTCTGAAAGACACGGTGTCCTGTGTGCTGGCTCCCATCCTACAGTAGATCCAGTTTCAAAGAATATCTTCCTTCCCGGATTCTTAAAAGCTCTTAATCAAGAACCAGCAAGAAATCCTCCGTCCTTCGTCTTTGGGAAGGGACTCGTTTTATCTGAATGGGATGCGAAATGAAATTTGGGATAGGGAGGGAAAAGAGGGGCTTAAAGGGTGAGAGTACAGAGAAGTGCCAAGGGCTTCCCTCCCCGCTGCCTGCCCCTGCACAACTCCACCTCCTTGTGACTGCTCAAGGATCCGATGGTATTTCTGAGTTGCTAGCATGCAGTGGAAAAGTACAATTCATGACAACATTGGAAACAAATATTTATACTGGAGAGTTAAGGCACATTTTTCTAAAGGAAAAATAGAACAAAATAGAAAGTAATAAAGTAGACTGCTAGCCCTGATGTACATTATCTTCCCATTTGCTGGGTTTGTATGGGATTCTTGCACTGACGTTCTCCTTTGCTGTGCGTTCACCACGGACCTCAGCCCTGTGGTTTCACTCCCTTGATGTGTACAGCTCCGCTTAGGTTGCTATCCAAGAAAAGCCTCAAATGTTCCTTCTGATGCATCTGATTTGGGCCTTGCAGAAGCCAGTAGTGGCTGAAATCTGGGCGGTAGAGAGCTGAGTGGTGAGTGACATGTGCCCGCATGCATGTTCGTGCCATGCTGCAGAGCTGCTGAAGGTTTACTTGCTTCCTTCCCCTTGCTCTCAAAGTAACGCATCGATGGCCCTGAGATTTTAGGTGAGCAGGAGCTCACCAATTTCCTTTCACCAGTGCCACCAATTCCTTTCCACCTGAAGACGACCCGAGGCTGAAGGTGCTGAGGGTCAGCCAAGGAGTGTGGCAGCTCCCCACCGTGCCATGCCAGCGGGCATCCACCGGCCACAGCCCATGCCACGAGCCAAGGGTGTGTTTCTGCAGTGTGTCTGTTTGTCCCCCCCTCGTGGTTATCATTAGAAAGGTTTGTGGTTCCTGTACAAGGGAAGCTTCACGTGTGGCAGTGTCTGCAGATGAGGTGGTGCTGACTTGGGCTGTTTCCCTGCTGTTCCCGATAGGGATGGGCTCTATACCCACCATACCCACCATTTCTACCCGTTCGTGTCGAGCTGCCTGTTGAGGTGCAGGCAAACAGAGCTGGGTGCCTGAAGAGCATCACCTCCTTCCAGCAGCGTGCATCCAGCCCAGCCCAGCTCACGTGCTGGAGCCCAGGCTGGCACAGCACAGAAACCCACTCCGCTGTTAAGTGATGCAACAGTTCTGCCTGGGAAAAATCCCCCTTCTGTTGCATGCATGCTGCTTTCCTGGTCGCTGCTAATTACGTTATTTATGGAGTGTTTCTCCCAGCCAAAGGTCTGAGGTGCTGTGCCATAAATTCACGGGAAACATCTATCTGTGAATTAATTGGTGGGATTTTAGGTGCCAGAGCCACCTATCCACGTTGCAGAAGGCAGCAACGTGCTGCAAGTGAGGAGGGACGGCCAGAGGAGATGCTCCAGAGCTGGGTCCTTGTGCACACGGTGTGAGGCTTTGAAGGGGTTAAAGCATTCCCCCCGCCCCAGCTTTTGTGAGGCTGCTGTGCTTAATAATCTGTGATTTAAGTGGTCCCAGCTAGGCCTTGAAGTTAACACCTTGTTGAGGTGAAGGAAAAGAGGGGGGGGGCAGTTCACACCTCTCCTGCTGCTATTGTTTGCAGGGGGACCTGCTAGCTGCCGCAAGGTGGAAAAAATGGGGAAAAAATGGAAGAAAACTGGTTTTCCCTTCTTTATTTTATTACTTTGTTGTGTTGGATTTTTTTTTAGAGAGAAAGGGCACTTGAAAACACACCGTAAAAGCTTGCATAGCCAACCCAAAAGCCAATGGGGTGGGTAGCACTGGGTGCTGTTGGGGTGGTGCTGAGCCTTTGGAACTTAGCTGTGCAACCTGGGCTAGGGAGCTGCTTTGGCAGGGCAGTAGGACTGCATGATCTCAGAGGTCCCTTCCAACCCCTACAGTTCTGTGATTGTGTGAAGACTTGCCTGGAAGGAGCTGGGAGGGAGCACCATCGTGCCTCCACTAAATGCTGATGTGTAGAAGGAAGGGATGAGAATGTCACACAATGCAGAGCAATGCAGGAGGATACCTGGGGAAAGCACAACAAAACCAGCACCGTGCAAATGTGGCTCAGAGGGTTCTGGAGGCTGAAGCAGAGTGCTCAGAAATTGGGAAACGGCAGTGTTGTCTGCACAACATGAAATCAGCCTCATTCTGCTTATGTGTTATATTACAGATTTTAATTACAGGATCACATGGTTCTTTTCCCACGGGATTCCTGTCTCACTCAGTGCATGGGATGGACAGTGTGAACTTAATGAGTGGCTCTTCAGTATTCTGTTTTCTTCTTGTTCTTCGCATTTCCCCAGGCCTTGCTTATTGCAGAGCACTACATTTTTCACTGCAGGAGGAATTCTTAATTTCTTGATGGGTTTTGCTGTAATATTGCTGTACTTTTGTACAGTTCATTGCAGTGTAATGTTCCCGAGAATGAAAGAGCTTGCTTTAAAAAGAGCACTGAGGTGTGCTGTCACTCACTGCTCCCTCTTTGTTGGTTTGGGAGATAAATAGGCAATGTTTTTGTTACACAGCTCTGATACGTGTCCAGAGGAGGTCTGTGCTCCCCTGTACCATGACACATGCACAGAAGTATCTGCAGTGCTGTTTCCCAACTTCCTCCGGCACACAGTAACCTTGGCAATGTGCTTTGGTTTGTCTCTGGCTTTATGGCTTCTCAGAAGTCTTAACAGAAGCAAACCTTGCAGAGCAGCACCTTCCCAAACTGCTCTGTGCCATACCACCCTGCACCCCTGGGGCTGTGGCTCTGTCTCAGGCTGTGGCTCTCTCCAACTGGAACGTGATGGGGATGGAGGAGAGGATGTCCCATTGGGACACTGGTGCTCGTTGGCTGTGCTGAAAACAAGACTCAGGACTCCTGAACTTCATCCCAGCCTGCGGACAAGTGTCTGCGTAGGGACACAGACTCTTCTGCCTGTTTTTAGGGTGTTTATGGTTTGTTCATATTTGGCTGCGTTTGCACGGCAGCATCTCTCACACAAAAGCCACTCCTATTCCAAAGTTCAAGTCCTTACTTCAAAGCATGGAACTGGTACAGCCTTTCAAAAGAAGACTGCTCAGAGTGTAAGATTAGCAAAACAATATATATTTTTTTTTTCCCAGCAGAAGAGTTTCAGCTGAAATTTGAAAAACAACTAAATGCATAAATCACAGTTTTGCCCGAGCCAGACGCCCAGCATGGACAATGAGCCAGAACATGGAGTGTCTGGCAAGGCTGCATGAGGCTGAAAGCTGACTCCTCGTGTGAAGTGTCTCAGCGAGGTGGGACGAGCAGATGTAGGCAGTCCAGGCTGCACTCACCATTCATGGATGTAGATGCTACTGGTACACGTATTTAGCTACCTGGAGTTGCACCGGCAGTCTCTTCAGTGACTTTCAGTACCACAGCACTCAGTTTTCTTGCACCTCATCGACCCGCTGGGATAGACATTGCCCTGTCAGACATACGCAGTGAGCCAGGGGGTCCTTCTGCTTTTAACACTGCCTTTATAGCATTAGGAAACAAAGCAGATGGCAGAACTGACAAAGCTGAGTGCAGTACGTGCGCGTTATAGAGTTATCCTATAGCTCTTTCAAGTCAGCAGCAGCTTGCTGTGCCAACAAGGAGTTAATCCATCCGCACTTCATTATGATCTTTAATAATTGGAAGCCATCGGTCAAAGCGCTGTAAACCTGGCAGAAATTTGTTGCCTTGTTTTCTGCCGACCACAAGCACGACTTAATCGTTGGGAGATGGAGGGGGACGGGCACTGGCAGGCACCTGTAACCTGAACAGGAGAAGTGACCGTGACGTGCCGACTGCTCCAAGCAGAGGAGCTGCAAAGCTGCAGCAGGTAACGCTGGACTTAAAACGCAAACCCAAAACCATTCCAGTCGGCTGCTGGCACATTCCCAAGGCGAGGGCTTTTAATGAGGCTTCTGCATCAAAATAAGTGAAACCACATGGAATTTTAATTGTTTTTATTGTAAATCTGAAACACGCTGGCAAAGTTTTCTCCAACCTCTAGTATCTTGCTCTGCATGTTGGCACGTTGCGTTACCACGCTTCTGCCCTAAGCCCGTGTCTCTCAGAAAACATGCAACCCAGGTTACCCTAGGGAGGAATCTGCCTCGGAGATGTGAAAGCTCTTCATCCTGGGCTCCCTCTACCACAAAGGTTTTGTTTGGAAAAGATCTGGTTCGGTTTGGTGCTGGCGAACACTGTGAATGGATCAGATGATACAGGGGCAGGAATGTCTGTCCCCACGTTCGTCGCTGCGTTTCTCCTCGTGGCAGCACAGAGGAAAGGCGATGCTCTGAGCAGAATGTGGCTTCACAATGTTGTGGCCACGGTGCAGGGTGGAGGATCTATGCTTCACCCGTTTATTATAAGCTATCACGAGAGTGGGAATTCACAGATGCAAATTATGTTCTTGCTCTGACAGTGGAAAAATTAACATAAATCTTTAATCCTGCTGGGGAGAGGAATACATAAATTATTTGCTTGCACTGTCATGTTGCTCTACTGCCAATCAGCGCTGCTGCTTGTGTGCAAGTAGGTATACCAGAGTGGTGCCATACCCAAAAAGCTGCTTACGTTCCCAGTGCAGCAAAGAGCTAACCATACCTGAATGAATATGCAGCGGGGGTTTGCAAGTCAGAACCAAAGTCAGCCCTGACACGAGAGAAGGAGGTAGCAGAGGGAGGGGAAGGAGGGTGATAGAGCATCAGGAGGAGCACATAGCAATGAGGACTGTGAGAAGCTCTCTTTTAGAGGTTTCTTTCTGAGAAGGTTTCAGAGTCACTTAGAAAAGAGGTTTTAGGATAGACACCGTAAAAAACTTCTCCTGCTCCAAAAAATGTCTTTACACGATGGGGGTGCGGAAGGCTGAAGAAGGAACAAAACCTATTGCAGGAAGTTAGGGAGATAGCAAAAGGCATTTGGGCAGAAGGAAGGTTGGAGGTGGGAGTGTGAGGGAGTGGTGCAGACACCACGAGGGAGGTAAGGAAGCATTATAGTTATGTGACCTCTGGGTAAATAAGATTGTGCTTTACCATCAACAGTAAAACCAGTGTGAATTTGCTAGGGTGCGTAAGGAGGTCTGCACTAGAAATACCTAAGTGTGATGCACACAGATCTGGTCGTACAGGACTTGTATTCATTCAGACAATATTTGGTCTAGACCTGAAAAGGAGATTGGCTTTTAATATGTAAAACTGCATGGATAAACACAGAATCACACAATCATCGAATCTATGAGGTTGGAAAAGACCTCCAAGGTCATCCAGTCCAACCATGCACCCACCACCAGTAGTTCCCTTCAAACCACATCCCTCAGTGCAACATCTACACATTTCTTGGACACCCACAGGGACGGTGACCCCACCACCTCCCTGGGCAGCCTGTTATTGTTATAAATGTATACACATACATACAGATATCAGTTGCAAAGAAACAAAAAATGCCAATGCTCCTCTACACCCTTGCACTCATACCACTTCTCCTTTGATTGTAGAAGTCTTGTTTAGCTTCTATCAGGGTAAAATAAAAGCAACTCTGTTCATGTTGGGAGAGTTGCAATAACAATTAAAAAGAAGAAAAAAAAAAAAGAGTGTAAGCAGTAGCAGATTGAAACTTGGTATTCTGAGCAGCTGGGGAAATTATGTTCTACCCTTATATTTCCAGATACGTATCAGACCTGTTCACAATATACAGGATTGAGTTCCAAAATTACAGCTTTGAATCTGGGTGGTATCGCCTCTGGGTATTGTTTGCAGTTGGGAATGAGAGCAGTTGCATCAAGCTGCAGAGTGTTTACTGGGAAGGTACAAGTTATATTACATTCCACGCTGTTGTGGGTGATGATGGAGGCCGACCCATGCACCCGTAGGTCACTGATTCACTTCCAGATAAAGATAATAGTAATCACGTTGTCATCAGAGTGAGGATTGGGCCTTTACTGCCTGTGTAAGACCCGCCTGGCACCTTGTGGCCCCCAAGTTGTCATCTCAGTGGGTCACACTCTGGTCCTCAGCCTGAATCCATGCTGTGTCAGAGCTTTCCCCTCTGCCACTGGGGTATGGTATGGTAGGACACTGAACTGCAGGCACAGGCTAAAAGGGATGGAAGAGCAAGGGAGAAGGGTGGTTTAAATCCCAAGTGCGCCACACAAGATGGCAGGGTTCCTGAGTCTTTGGCTGCATGGTGCCTGCAGGTCCACTCCGCCTCGTGTCCGCAAGGAAGAGCACTCCTGCTTTCCTACAGAGGCTGCGTGGGGGTGTCAGTGTTCAGCTCATCAGTTTGGCACCTAGGAGACCCCACATTTTTCTTCTAAGTAAATCAGATCAGCAGTTCGGCAGAAGGTGGGTGAGCCCTTGGGTCTCGAGTATTGGAGAGCAGGAGGTGTGTCTACGGAGAGAAACAGTTTGTGACTTTTTTCCTCTCTTTTTACACCCCTCTCTTTCCACCTTTCCCTCACTCACACGTACGTACTGCCTGCCGTCTACTGGCTGAAGCTGTTACCTCTGAGCTTTTTCTGTTCCCTTTTGTCCCTTTCCTTACAACCTTTTTGTTTTCCCTCTTCTCTGACTGTCAGGGCAATCTCCCACCATCCCTTTTTCCTCCTGTCCACCCTCCATCTCCAAGCTGCTAACATTTGCTTCCCAGTTCTGCTCCGAAACTCCGGGTGTTTGATGTGGGATTCAGAATTAGGCAGAATGAGCTTACCCATCCCTGTTTTGCGTTAGAATCAGATTCACAGCTTACCATTCAGTAGCCCTAAACTGTGTGGTCTTTTTTCAAGCAGACTGCACGGGCTGCGTAGGAAAACAGCTTCTTTAAGTAGCAGTCAGTATTGGGCTTGTAATTTTCCATGGATGGCAGTGAAAAGGAAAATGTGCATCTTTGCTCTCATTCTAGCAGCCCGGCCCAGTTTGAAGTCCCCCAGATGCAGCAGATAACTGTTTCCCAGCTGTAACATCTGGGCAGGTCCTCACCTACATAGGTGACTTTAGGGCAGTGTGCTGAGGTAGAATCCCAGCTTTCATTTCCATCGAGGCCACAGCGAACAGCTGGATGCGCGTCACCCAAGCGCGCCCTCAAAGCTCAGAAAGCAGAAAGCAAATCGAACACGAATCTGCATTTATATTTTTGGCTCTCTTCCGATCTTGATTTTTGAGATGTTTTTTTTCTGGGTGGGGGGGATGACTTGTGACCTTGGCACGCTTTGGGTTGGCAATGCCACTCCTCCATTGACATCGGTGGAGTCAGACCAGGGACGAATCCGGCCCGGCGCACGTAGAAGAGAGGTGTATGACTCTGTTCCTTGCAATGTGTTATTGGGTATGGTCTGCTGTTCTTTTGGGGGCCAGAAGAAAAGTGGGTTTTCTTTAAAAAATAAAATTCTATCATCACTTGGTACAAAAAATGGTATTTACGGAATTGTTTTCCCCCATCTTTTGTTATAATTTTTTAGGTGCTTCCGAGCTGGGCCCATTTTCAGATCCCAGGCAGTTCACAAGCATTTCATCCCTCACTGAGAGCCGCTTCTCCAACCCACGAATGCACTATCCAGCCACCTTTACCTATACACCGCCCGTCACCTCAGGCATGTCACTGGGTATGTCCGCAACCACTCACTACCACACCTACCTGCCACCACCCTACCCCGGCTCCTCCCAAAACCAAAGTGGACCTTTCCAGACCAGCAGCACTCCATATCTCTACTATGGCACTTCGTCGGGATCGTACCAGTTCCCCATGGTGCCGGGAGGGGACCGCTCCCCTTCCAGGATGCTTCCTCCGTGCACCACCACGTCCAACGGCAGCACGCTGCTAAACCCAAACTTGCCCAACCAGAGTGACGGTGTGGAGGCGGATGGCAGCCACAGCAGCTCCCCAACCGTTTTGAATTCTAGTGGCAGAATGGATGAGTCCGTTTGGAGGCCGTACTGAGATCGCTTCTGCCCGGCCTGACCTCCGCGAGCCAAAAACCCAAACGGTTCGACAAAAACTACGAAGTGCCTGGCTTTTCTTTTACCTTATTTTTTTCTTTTTTCCTAAAAAAAAAGAAACAAAAACCAAAAAAAAAATTATAAATGAATAGATTTTACCAATGTTTGCAACTGTGTAGATGGGATGATAATGGCCATAAATAACACAAGAGTTACCAACACACCACCACCCATGTTTCAGATTATGTGGATCAAAGTGGATCAAAGCTGTTTTTCTTTTTGGTTTTTTTTTTTCTTGGAACCGTTTTACCTTCTTTGATATTTAAACTGTAGTTTCCGTACACACACAACAAAAATCACCCCCACCTTTTATTTTTTACTTCTTGTCGCAAGCATTGCAATAAATAGCGAGTTCTTTTGCGAGTGAGGAGAGAACGGACTCCCCAGCTATCAGGACAGACACGGTGATGCAAGGCAAAGGCTGCATTCCCTTTCCGTTTGTAAAAACTCATCATGAACTCCAGATACAGTTGCAATCATACAACGTACGGGACCCTGCTCACACACCTAGTGCAATTCAGCTAGCTCGTATTGGTGCACATAAGAAGGAAAGCAAAGATCAAGTTGCTTCCAATTTACTGATACATTCAGATGGAAATAGCTGTCCCAAAACTCTGGCCGAACCTTGCTGCAGATAACAGTTGGAACTTCCCTGTGTTCGCTCCTTTTTTGTTTTGTTTTTGGGTACTTAAAGAAGTCTTCAAGTTAGGCTAGACAGCCCAGGGGTTTCCTTTTTGCTTTTGTATCCATTAGTCTTGCCTTCAATCAGCCAAAAACCAAAAATGAAAACCGAAACGTTTAAAAACAAAACGTAACTGCTTATGCAAAATATGGAAATGGCAATATCTATATACTAAAGCCAAATCAGCATGCATAGTATTTTGTGTTCAGCTACGTTCTTTTTTATATTTTTTTTTAAATTATGAGTGTGTAAAATTTGAGGTTGTTCGCGAACATGAATCATCGTTATAACTTTAAAAGAATATTTATAATTATTTAATGCATTTGGACCCTTTAAACGTTTCTTAATGTAATGATATATCGACTTCGGTCTCTAAAAGTGGTTTGGATTTTTTTGTTTTGTTTTGTTTGTTTGTTGGCTTTTTTTTATTATTATTATTTTAATTTTTACATTTCTACAATGGTGTGAACCTCAAAACTTGACCCAGCTCTGAGAAGTAGTCCCAGTGTGAACCGCTTTACGAGGTGACTTAAAAATGAAAGGAATGAAACCAACCCAAATGCATCCACATCAGATGACGTTGGACGCAGGATCTTTTTCTGTAACTTATGAAGGAAGTATTGTGTTTAAAATATTTTATTGGCTGTCGGGTTGCCTTCAACACAGTCTTGCCTTTTTGATTAGCAGTTGCGGAGGCACTGGAAAAATGGTAGGAAGGATAAAATATTTTCTACCCTTCCACAGATTCCCTCGTCTCCCAGGATTTTTCTCAGAACTTCAGAATTTGAAAGTATTGGTATTTAAAGCATTCTGACGGCGTGATTTGAATTCTGACAGTTTGTTGTGGGTTGTTGTTTTTTCTCCCCCGAGAGAAAAATCAAAGTCATGAACTATAGAACTAACAAATTGTTAGGTTTCTCAGAAGTGGGAATGAGGGAGAATTGGTACAACCTTTTCTTCCTCGTGAAATTTCAACCTTTTATATGGAATAAAAAGGTTCAGAGTTGAGATGGAGGCTTCCCAGCCTGGAATCACTGAGCACTAGCATTAAATGCTGAACTCCTAAAGATGTTGGGTTTACTTTGCCTCATTAGAGAAACAAGCACAAGCTCAGCAATACTCCCCTCTTCAGATGCAGTGCTGAACACGGTCACCTTAAGTCGGCCCTTGGGCTCCCCGGCGTGGTGCACTGACACAGGCACAATGAATTTAACCTGTAATCCTTAAGCCAGCCTGTCTGATGCCTAAGTGCCCATTGGAGGTGCACACATTTTGCTCAACCAGGGGTTGATTTTCCCCTTGCTTGGTGGGGCTGCCCAAGACTGTTGTTGGCTTAGACCTTCAAAAGGGCTGCGATCCAGCACTCTCTCCCCTCCCTGCCCTCAGCACAGCCATAACCTACGATCAGGTTGATGGTTGGATTGATGACCTTTAAGGTCTTCACCAACCTAAATGATTCCAATGCTGAGCATCCTCCTCAGGGGCTGCCAGCCATGGCGATGCTCCTTGGCTGCGCTTGGGCTACCTCCAGTTACCACAATAAATCCACGGCGGGCATAGCCACACAGAGCCACGAGGACAACACCAACACCATCCCTGTTAGTTGATAGCAAAGCTGTTAAACTAAAATGAGTCATCATTAGCATAGCACACTCCTCCGATTTGCGTGATTACATGCTCTTAAAGAAAGTCTTTGCCTTCTAAAGGTTGTATACCAAGTATGCTTAAAGTATAAGTAAGACACTTTTTTTTTTTTTCTAATAGTTTTCCTTCAAAGATGGAAGCTGTAATTGATTCTATTTATTGTTGGTTTGTGGTAGCTTGAAGCATACCACTGTCCATTTATTTGTAACTGTAAAATACGTTTGTTAGTCTCAGCAGCACTTAAAAAGCCAGTGTCTGGTTACACATTTCAGTTTTGGTTTTTGTTTAGTAAGCAAGAGAAAAAGATGTACTGCCAGTGCAAGCTGTTTCCTATTTAATAAAAGGTACTATATTTGTACATTATTTGTTATTGCTGAGAAGGGCTTTTTAAGGTTTACTGTATGCATATTAAGTAATTTTTAGGGTGCTTTTGTGTTGAAATGTTGTTAGAGTGGCTGCAGGCAGCAACCCAGATTTTTTTTTTTAAGACTTTGTTGTAAAATTCAAGCACTTGGTTTTTGTTTCTGGATAAATCCAGCACAGACCAGACTTCTGTCTTGCTCAGTAACCGACAGAACTCTGCCCCGAGTCCCCGCGGTTTTTGAGGCGGGCCGATAGGGACACAACGCCTTCTCCACCTGGTTGAGGAGCACATCCCGACCCCTGCGCCCGGCTCCTGCTGCCACGTGGGCACTGTCTGCCTGCTTGAACAGATGGGAAGGAGAGGATTTTCTAAGCACCTGTGGATGGAGGAGCACCAGCCCATTGACTTTTCAGGAGACCCTGTGCTCCCCACACCTCGTGGTGCCTCAGGAAAACCTCTCCCGCCATCAGACGGCAGCCGAGGGGGCTGATGCGGAAATGCACATTGAAGCCTTTGGAAAACACTTCCGGGTTCACTTGGAAATGCTCTCGATTCAGGATTTCAGACCAAAAAAAAAAAAAAAAAAGAAAACCAACCAAAAAGACGCGTGTTACGCTGTTATCTTACGAGGTTATTTTGCAAGGTGCTTAGCATCAACAGAAAGGAGCTTTCTCTCAGAGGTACGACAGCCCTTCCATTCAATGAGTGCAATCTTTGGCACTGGCCATCCGTGTCAAGACAAAAAATGGCCTTTGTTACCCTCCATCTTTACCCTACCAAAGATTAACTCCCAGCAGAACAGGCGTGATGGCCCTTTTGCCCAACAGAGGATTGAATCCTGTCCCTGCTCCTGGGGGTGATGTGCTCAGTGCCAGTGGGTGGGGACAGACCCCAGCGCGGTTGTCCCACGTCCCTAGCGCCCTGTTGGCCTCACAGGAGCTCCCAGGTGCCATCACAAGCCAGGGAACTTGTGCACTTTGGGGCTTAGCAAAGCCATGCTGTTGGCCGCTGCCAGCGAGCCATGAACAAAAGCAATAACTAAACCTGGACCAGCCATGAGTACGAGATCAAAGGAGCCCAATTCTCCGAACCCCCGAATTTCTTGTTGTTTTTAAATATAATGCATTTCATTTTAAGTTTTTTTTTTTTCCTGAGAACTTTTTAGATGTTTGTTTACTTCCATGTTTACAGATAACTCTTTGCTTTTTTTTTTTTTTAATGCAGTACTTCTAAGTATATCAGCCAAAACCATACTTTTACAGTAACTTTTGTTTTAGGTTATGAGTGACATTCCATTTTTTTTTTTTTTCTGTTGAATATGCTTTACCAGTCTTGAATTTCTGCCGGAACAAAATATTTGTAGCATTTTGTGTAAATACAAGCTTTAATTTTTTTTATTTTTTCCAATGCTGTCACCGGAGGTTTGCTTTTCGTGCACATATTGTACAAACACACTCTGCTTTATGCCACAGACGATGATTGTGGATCAGTTTACTTCAAAGGGACTATTTGTATTGTATGTTGCAACTGTAAATTGAATTGTTTGGCATTTTCTCATGATTGTAATATTAATTTGAAGTTTGAATTTCATTTTCAATAAAATGGCTTTTTTTGTTAATGTTCTCCTCCGCTTCTTTTCCTCCCGCTGTCTCCTCTCAGCTGTGCAGCTCACTTTCATGATGGGGCAGTGTTGGGCAAAGTTAGGGTGCAGTGGGACCCAGTCCTGGCCCTCCAGGTGTGTCCCCTTCGATTTCTGCAGTGTTTAAGTTTTTTTGACCGAACACAAAAAGCAGATTTTCACATCTGCAGGCGGTAACGGGCACCTTCTAAACCTGATCTTAAGCGTTGCTTTTCTTCCTGAATCTGAAAACTATCAACAAACGTGTTTCCTAGGAGAGTGCATCTTGCTAGGCTGTTAACTCTGAAACCTAACAACTGGTATTGCGAGGGGCGTTCTGGTGCAACGGGGCTGTGAGAAGAGCTTGAAGCTCAGGTAGATCTCCAAACCGGGTGGAGGGATTTGGGTTTATGGTGCTTGTTCAGGATTGGGTTTGCACTGTCTTCACCTCTTCCTGGTCAGTCCTGAGGAGCGCAGTTGCAGAGAACCTTGTGATTTTCATGGCCTGAGGATACAATAGTTTCCAAGCAGCAAAAGGCATATATGGGTAGGGAGGGGGCTGGAGGAGGAGGCTGTCCTTCCTTTGGCCACGCATCAGGGCTTGGAGGAGATGCTGGTAATGAAGGGCATGCTCAGTTCACCCAGGGCTGTCTGAAGGAGGACAGGGCAGGAGTTGTGTGCCTGGTTTGGTAGCAAGTTCTTCTTCCCAGCTATTCCTTGAGTCTGTGTGTGAAATGCTGGCACAGAAAAATGAGTTTCTGTTCATTTCAAGAACTTTTGAAGTTTAATGAGGAGACTCAAATATCGCTAATACTGGTATTGTAAACTCTGTTTGCTTTATTGAGGACCTGCACACTTCTTGAGGACTGATAACGTCTGGGGAGTTTTGAAAGTACTTCCATCTCATCCTGTAATCTGGGTCTTGATTTTAGGGAAGCTTATCCAGGACGTGGGGCGGTGTGGTGTGGTGTACTGCCATCTGACTAATTTTGAGGGGATCTGTGCTGTAACGTTAGTGCCAGGACATTCTGCTGCCCTCACCTACAAATTTCAATCCATTTTAGCTAGACAGAACACAAGTGGGGGCTCATTATAGTCCTACTTCCACAGTCACATAACCCACATGCTCATAAAGGGAGACCATTTCTCACAGTCTGGCTGGTGAGCAGAGGTGGAGGGAGGCTGTGACACCTCCATCCTTGGAGGCCTAAAGGATTCAACTGGATAAAGCCTGGAGCAACCCAGTCTGACCCAGAGCTGAGGCTGCTGGGGCAGGAGGTTGGGCTGGAGTCCTCCTAGTCCACTCCAGCTTGAATTACACCCTGGTTTCTGGATGCAGGGTAGGGTCTCCCTGCTACAGGTTGTTGTCTAAGCTAAAAACCACTTGCATGATTGAATAGGTAATGAATATTCAGCTGAAAATATATATTTTTAAAAGAGCTTTGGCAGGATGAAGTTCTTTGATAGGCAGATTACTGAGGAGTTACAATAACCCCTCTGTTGTTTATTGATTTCTGGCACTTTTTTTCTGGTATATCTATTGCTCACATGATCATCACAAGGGCTGAAAGAACTGAACCATAATTCTGATCCAGTAGAGTGATTCCCACAGGCTTTCCCTTTGTGAATTATTGCTTTTGGTTCCTTTTCCCTTTTGTATCTTGAGGAGATCCCTCTCGTTGTCATGCCTTAACCAGAAATAAGCCATTTTTGAGACAAAATGAACTGCATTGCTCATTCTGAAGGGCTGTCCAATATGGAGACGTGGAGTGGTGAGGGAAGAGCAAACACAGAATACTGTTAGGAGATAAGATTTAAAGATGCTTCCTACGAGGAGCAATGATGGTTACCATTCCTCCCTTTCAGTGTCAGTAAATAATCTCTTGCTTTTGGGTTGTGAGGGATGAATGACTCTGGATTGCTGGGGTGAGGTTTTACAAGCTCCTGGGGGGAGGCAAGAGGTGGAGCTGGGACTGATGTTACAGCTCAGCACCAAGCCCCGTGTTGGCACCAAATAAAAAGTGCATCAAGCTGGTTACAGAAGGAAAGGAGGAAATAACCTCAGGATGTATGTAAGGGTTGACATGCACCACCTTGTCACCTTCTGCATGGTCAGGATGAAGTTAATCAGTATTTTGGGGTGAAATCCATTCCCAAGGGCCTCCTATGGATGGCCAATGCTACATTTCTTATTTATGTAGCAGAGGGGATAGTGCAGTTCAAGCACACAACACATGATTAAGTGCTCACAGCCTAAGAGCATTATTCTCTAAAACTGTTTGTTGGACCAGGTGGAATCAAGAGCAAATCAACTAACTCTAACCCACTCCATCACTCCATCACTCTAGGTGGGTGATGGAGCTGGCTGTGGTGGTTGCATTTCAGGGCACAGGTTGGGCATTTCTGCTCTCTGTTTTCAAGAAAAGTCTTTTGCTTGAGCTCAAAGCAAAGAGAAGTTATATGTGTGGTATTCAAAAGGGCTGACTGTGATCTTCTGTAATTGTAGATTTCCCTGCAGATTCCCTGGTACAATACCAGCGTGGAACATCAGGTCTTTTTGTGATGCATAGCTGGAGGGAGGTCTGTATTTTGCATCTCTTGGCACTCCCAGAAGTAGGAAGCCCTACTGACAGATGAGGGCATGAGGTACCACGAAAACAAAGCTGAAACCTCTAAAAGCATCTGGTGCTTTGTAGCATGGAAAACAAAGTGACTTTGGGCCGTGCAGTTTAATTTAAAATTGCAGTTAACAGCTCTGCCCTGATACTTCTGTGCAGAATAGTCTGTGGTATTTGGGGTAAATGCAACCTGTGTTTCTAATGTTGGCTGTGTTAACCAAATAATACGTGGTCTCGGATTTCCCACATTGATACTAACTCCCAGATTTTGCCTATCTGGAGCTCCTTGTCTTATCTGCCTGAAGGACTCCCTGATCTCCCTGTGTTCCCACTGCCATTGCAGTTGAGGTGAGAGAAAAAAAGCAGCCCCCTAGAATTACACTTGTGAGAACTTGTAAAGGAAACACAAATTAGCTTTGGTTGTGTAGCTGAGAAATTTCAGCTCCATCTGTGATTTTCCAAGCAGCTCCGGGTGCCTTTTTTTATGCCTCAGTTTCCCTAAACACAAACCATGGAATTTACTGTTCTCCTACTTTGTCAGGCCCTCCCATGCACTCACTCATTGTGAATAGAAGCTTTGATTTTTATTTTTATTTTTCTCTTTCTTCTTATTTAGCTCTTTTTACTACAAATCCAATGTTTGGTCTCACACCATTGGATAGTGTCCTTTGAAAAAGCACATTTCTAAACCGCATGTTTAGAAAAATTGACCCAGTTTCCAGACTGCTGATCTGGTCAAAAACAATGCGGAGCCAGGGCCAAGTTGTGCTGCCTCGACAGATTTCCTCTGTGCTCGCAGTGGGGCAGGAAAGGAGCTGAGAGGAGCAGGGCTGCAGTCCGTGAGCTCTCGGCCGCTCCTTGGCAGCGGTATTGGGATGAGCAGCTGGAGCTTCGGGATGTCCCAACTCTTAGGGAAACGCAAACAACCCAGGGAAAGCTGATGTGCTGCAGCGACTTGCCAGTGATTAACAGTCCCCATCAGGCCAAATGCAAGAGTGACTGCTCCAGCAGAGATCAGCTGCAGTCCCTCTATTAATAGCCCTGTGGATTTGGGTGCCAGCATTTCGCAGCCCGCGTGTGTTGGTGCCGTCGATGAGGGGTCATGGTAGCGCTGGCTGGAAGGGGTCTCTGGAGGTTTCCTGCTCTGAGGGAGCTCTGGGCAGGGCCACTGCTGCCAGATCTGCTCCTGTGGGCTCTGTCCTGGCAGTCCTACTACCTCCCAGGGATGGGGATGGAGATCGGCAGTGGTGAGGCACTGGAACAGGTTGCCCAGAGATGTGGTTGATGCTCCATCCCTGGAGACCTTCAAGGCGAGGCTGGATCAGGCCCTAGGCAACCTGATGGAGCTGTTGTTTCCCCATGCATTGCAGGGGGCTTGGATTAGATGGCCCTTGGAGGTCCCTTCCAATTCTAAGGATTCCATGATTCTCTGGGGCCATCCTGTTCCCACACCTCTCTACCATCCACCCCAAACCTCCCCAGATGCACTCTGTGGCTTTTTCCCAGACTCCCCTCCCCATCTCTCGGTTTTGACATGCAGGTCTTAAAACCTTGTCACATACCTAGAGGAGGCGGGCACTTGGTGGCCTCCCCTTCCTGTCCCTTCATCTCTATTCCTCCAGGCTCCAACTTGTGAGCACTTTTAAAAATAAAAATCCAAGCCTACACACCAAGGCAGCCCTCCCCGGTTTGTTTACTTCTTCATTTCCGCAGATGAAAAAAAAAAAAAAAAGAAGCCCTTAGCAGCTTAGAATGATGCTGTGACATTCAAATGCTGCCAGGTAGCTTCTCCCAGGAGAGCACCCTGCCATCCCTGCCCAGGGCAGGCTGGGAAATGCCAGGAAACGGGAAAGAAAACGAGTGGCTCTGTCTGCCGAGAGAGAAAAAGGAATGGGGAAAAAATAGCAAGTAACAATCCTGGAAACCTGACTGTGAAGGATCTCTCTGTGTTCGCTGCCAGTAGTGGTGTTCTCCTAACAATGCAGGATGTTCTCATCTTTTAATAACAACCAGGCCAGATGCTAAAGTCTACACTGCAAATGCTGCACGAGTGAGAAGGGGAACAGCTGATTTCTGTTAAGGGCAAACACAGAGGAATAAGCCAAAAAGTATGAGAAATCTTCAGAGGTCTTTCTTTGTAACCCCCTGTTTGGCAGTGGGACCTGAACTCCAGGACTGCTATCCTATCTGTCCCCACACTGCTCTATCACTGCACGCCTGCATGGCCTGCAGGTTTGGGGCAAAACACCAGCAGCATTGGTAGGGGCTGTACCCACAGCCTTTGGTTTTGTGCAGCTGTAGGAAGTGCCCGTGGATGAGTGGTTTGCCTGGCTTGTTCCTTGCCACAGATATTGATAACGTGGTGGGTAGGAGCCAAGGGATTTAAACTGGCATCTTTGTTCCATCTGTTTTCAACTTTCCTCGCCACTCTGTTTTCTTTCCTTAGTCTGTTTGTCTGGAAGAGAAAAGGATTGTCTTTTTATAAGGTATCGTGCTGGGCATTAAGAAAGGTGCCTCTCACTCATCTCACTGTACTCCTTCCATCATCTTTTCCTTATTTCCTCATGCAGTGCCCTCCAGGCACAGATCTTCAAAATCACAGTGAGATCCCTCACGTTGTAATGTACTTATAGGTATTGGATGGAAAGTGTTAGGGAAAAGTAGGGCACGCAGTAACATATGATACCTTTTCTATTTCTATCTCATTCTCGGGCAATGACCAAGAGAAAAAAGAGGGGACTGTGCCTCACGTTCAGACATTTTTCTCATATGGAATGGCAGTCCTTGAAAACAGTTCTTAGAAACCAGCAGAAAAAAAAACCAATGCATTGTGAAACGGTGGGGAGAGCTCATCCAGTGTTTAGGATTGCTGGCTGGTGACTGCAGATAAAGATGTTTATGGAGGACTTGTGCAACTCCACTCTTTGCCAGCGAGTGAAGGTTTGGGACGTGCTGTTTCAAACCTCCCTGTCTCTGCCTGACAAAGAGGATCCCCTCAGTTGCTATTTTCATAAGTTTACAATTAGAAACACATTTCAGTTACTCTGTTTATCAGAGTATTTTTTTTCTTTCTTTTTTTTTTTTTTTCCTGCACACTGTGTTTATTTGTAAGAGATCCTTTTTTAGGGATGGTTACGTTAACCCTGGCATGTTGCTTACTGTGAGTAAGCTTTCAGCCAGCTCCTCTGTGGCTGAAAATATTGACAAGCAACATGCTGATACACTGCAGCATTACCTGGTTATCCTTGCTTTCTTTCCTGATCCAGGCCTGCACGGTGTGGAGGGTCAAACCCTGCTCCAATTGTGTGAATGGAGAGGACATCTGAGGGCAGTTGCCCCATGCCAGGGTGCTTGACTGCTTACAGACACACCTGTGTGTACCAGAGCTCACCATCTGGGACAATAGAACTAGAGAGAGATAATTTAGGTCACCTGCAGTGTAGCAACCCAGAAACAGGAAAAGGTAAAGCACTGCTGCTTGAGAAAAAGTGTTTGAGAGCAAAAAGTGGTTGCTTTTCTAAGGCCAACCTAAGCCCAAGTCCCTTTGAAGTGGCAGGATCCTGCAGCCAGGCCCTGGTCCAGCTCCTCCAGAGCTTTTTGATGTCTGGGGTTCAGGTCTTGCAGTTGTCTCTTTCCTTTTGTCAAAAACCAAAGCTAAAGCCAGATCCAGCTCGTGCTTTTCGGAAGTGTCCGTTAGCTGAAGCCACAGTCAGCTTTGTTGCCACTATCAGCCCTTTGGCATTTCAGGTGTTGCCTTGTTAAAGTACTGTAATTGTAAGTCCCTCCTGGCCCATAAAACTGCTGTGAGCTGGGATCCCTTCCCCTGGTGCACATCTCCCATGTCATCATGTCCTTACAGTCACCAGCACCATTCAGTCCTATACTGGTGTTGTGGACCAAGGTAAGTGAAAGGTAAAGCAACCCAGTGAGTGCCCCTCCCTCTCAGGACCCATTAAAACGTTCACCCTGCAGAGAAAAGGCCAATACTTAATTAGCAAGTCTCCATCAGGACGTGAGGATGACCACAGACCTCAGACCTTGGAACGTAGAAGTCATTTCTCCAGTGTTCCATTGCCACAAGGGCAAGGAAGAGATGGAACCTCACAGAAGAAAGACGTGCAACTCAGAGGCACACCCACAGGCAATATGAGACAGGGGGCAAATGAAGTTTTCAGCCACCACGCGGAATGAAAAATGGTTCATTTCTGAAGGTGTTCTTTTAAGCTCATTCTCCTCCCAAGTGCCCAGGAGCAATGGGCACTTAATGAAGGTTGAGATTAGACAGGCATTGGTGAGAAGTCTCCAGGCTTAACACTGCCTTAAGTCAAGGATGGCTTCTGAAATATGGTCAGAAATAAGTGTAAGGATAACTACGGGACAGGGGAGCTGATCTCACTCTGAATCCTTCCATTCCTGGTGTATTTAGGAAAAGCAATTATTAATCCATTACTTCGCCTAGTTTAAAATTCAGTCGTTGGTTCACTTCCAAGCACTGAGAGAAGCACCCTGAAAAACATCTTCAGGCTTTGGGGTTTTGTATTGTGTGAGTGTGAGAGGTGAGCACCTTGTGTCCCTGTGTGTGTGTGTGTGTGTTTGTGTAAGGGCAGAGGTGCTCTGACAAAGAAAACAGATGCAGAGAGATCAGGTGCTGCTGATGAGGCAGGATTTGCCTCTGGTTTTGTGAGAAGGAAACACATTCTTTTTGCAGAAATAATTTCTGTTTCCTAGGAAAATGAAGCAGTTTGACCTCTGGATATACAGATTTGAAAGCGATGTGGGCAATTTGGTTGTGGCAATGCTGATAGTTTCAAACATTACCCTCTGCATTGAAATCTCACTGTGTGCAGAACCCCAGCCAGACCAAAATCTTATATGTGGTTGAACTGTGATTTACAGAGTTTTGAACACCTCAGAAGGTGGGGGAAGACTCCTCCTCTGGTCCGTGGTTTGGCCACTGTATCCCTCTGCCCCTCTGCAGACCCTGGCATCTGATTCTGCTAAACTATCCGAGACACAGAAGTAGAGCAGAGAAGTGGGAGCAATGAGGGAGAAGATTACAGAATCACAGAATCACTAAGGTTGGAAAAGACCTCCAAGATCACCCAGTCCTACACTCTGCCCACCACCAGTATTTCCCACCAAACCATCTCCCTCAGTACAACATCTACACGTTTCTTGAACACCTCCAGGGACGGTGACCCACTACCAACCTGGGCAGCCATATGTACCATAAAAGCAGTATTTCTGTGGTGTCCATGGTTATTGTTGAGTACAGTTATGAATTTCAGTTCTCGGATTCGACTTGAAACTCTCTTCTTCTCACAGGCTTTCGAGATCATACATCATTGGTTCCTGTGCATGTCGCCTTTAGCTGTTGTCTTTGAGAGTTTGCAGGTTATCAGCTGGGCTGATCTGCTGCCCCAAACACCCTCCTCCCCACACTGTTTGCTTCTCTTTCAATAACTCTCTATTATTTGACTCCAGCAGCTTGAATCTTAGGTCTGCGACCTTGTACTTGTTCTCAGTAAACCTGGGTATGTGGTAATAAAAGCACGGCCAAATGTGCTGCTGGTAAGGTGGCAGCTCCTTCAGAGACCTTTTCCACCCCCCAGGAGATAAGTTGGGAATGCACTGGTGCACTGAGCATTACTGACACGTTTTTGCCTACGTTCATATGTTTCCTGGAGTGGGAGAAATGGCTCAGGCTTTTGCTCAGTGCAGAAAAGCAGAGAGCATCCAGGAAAAATGAGGCATCCCAGGCTTGGAGGGATGCTGACAGCTATGATACAGTTTGTGCAGATGTCTCCCCCTGTAGCCTGCACGTCTATGTGTCCTCTGAGCAAAGACCATCCACTCTCTGGGCTGTGCAAAGCCATGAGAAAGCCAGGAGATGTTGCTTTTCACAACTGATGTTAAGAAAACAGCCTGTTTTCTTGACATTTTGACCTCTGTTTTATTATCAGCCATCAAGGAGATGTCGCGAAGATGCTGAAGATAGGAGAGGAAAAGGGCTGAACCACATGAATCTAGTTTCAGTATTTGCATTTTATTTGCTCTAACTTTGCTTGGGCTGTCACATCCTGGCTGCTGTGGGTAGGAGCAACCTCTATGAATAGCTGCTGCCACTTGGAGCTGTTTTCATGAATAAGAGGGGGAGCTCTAGAAATACAAAGTCAAGGGAAAAAAAAGGGTGTGATTTTATAAAGAAGTGCATCCTGCTTCCAGCTTAGGGCTTTAGCTCAGAATTTTTTGAGATTTTAGATTTCCACTCCCATTTCCAAGGAATGAGAACTACTGGGATTGTGCCGTGTGAGGATACAAGGGCGATGTCTGTCTGTGGATGCTAGGGTGAGGTCTGTCCCTCTGCCTATGGTTCTTCAATCCCGTGGCCAGTCCCAGCTCAGTGAAACTCATCGGCTCCAGACATAGTGAACTCAAAGGCTGCAGATGGGGCTTTGGGCAACCTGGTCTAGTGGGAGGTGCCTCTGCACACACCAGAGGTTGGAATTGGTTGAGCTTTAAGGTCTTTCCAACCCAAACCATCCTGTGATTCTGCGATTTCACGTCTGGACTGTAGGAAGGGCTGAGTCAACATTAGGCAATACAAGTGCTCCACAATACCCTTTTCCTTTCTGATCATCATTGTATTTGTGGTTTGGGTGCCCTCTGGGCATATCCCAACTCTTCTGTTGGGAGAAAACTAGTCTGTGAGCCAGTTCTCTCTGCAGGCAGATGTCCTCCACTGGAAATACAGGTGCACTCCAGTATTCACCCAAACAGAGCAACTGGCAGAGCAGCAGTGCACAGTGTGCAGCATCGTGGGACCAGCTTCAGGGGCACTGCTACAGACAGGACCAGGGTTCCCACATCCATGTTTCCACGCTTACTGCAGTAAATTATCGTGTGTAGAAAAATACAAGCTCTTGGAGAAGCTTTGAGCCCGGACAAACACTGAAGTGACACGATTCAAATGGTTACTACTGGGAAATGTCAGATAAAAGACATCTGTCGAAACCTCGATAGAAGCGGTTTCAAGTGCTTGGCCTCACCCCTGCAGCCCTCAGTGCTGTGCAGCTGATGTGGTGGCACTCTCTGAGCTGCAGGAGCACAGCCACGTGCCTGAGCTCACCACTTCTGCAGAACAAAAGCTAACATGTTTATCGCATTTGACCTAGATTTGGCCTTGATTTTTAAAGGCGGGCTCGTTGCTTGGTGAATAAACTCAGGATGTTGAATATAAACATCTGAAAAATAGGGGGGGATGGTGACTCTTTTTGCTTTATCCCTACAATTTTAAAAAGTCCTCTCAAAGCCCAGCAATGTGGATGCAAGGCAGGGAGATGCTCCATTTAAAACAACTCGAGCTCCACCTCTTCGCACACTCTGGAACGTGATGCCCCTGGCGCTGCTGCCTGGTGGCTGTGTTGCTTACCCATGTGGACCTCTTCCTGGGATTACTCCTCAAATCTTGAGCTGAAATTGAAATCAGAAGCCATCCCGAGCCATGGGCAACAGGCAGCACCTCTAGAAACCAGAGGCTTGAACCACTTCCAGGGACCTTGGGTGGGGTGTGTTCAGAGAAAAGGTCGAGCTCTGTCTTTCCATCCATGACAAACAGCTATCTGTTACACAAGGCTTGGCTGTTTTCTAAGGCTTTTTTTTAGCTGTAGCTCAACCTTCCAGGTGGGCACATAATAAACACTGAGAGAAGCTCTTTCCTTTTGGCTCTGCTGGTTGTTCACAGGAGGCTTTTCTGTTATCTAGATTACCTGTCAGGTTTATGTCCTTCGGGCTTCTTCTGGCCTGTCCTGTGCACTCCTGAAATCGGCCTGGACCTACACCTGGTGAACTCACCTCCTAAAGCACAAAGTTAATCTGCCCTCATTAGGCTGAGCTTGTGCAAATCGATTTTTTCCTTTTGGCTGAGCAAATAGGAGCATTCATACCTCCTGAGGTTGGGATACAGTGCAGAAAGGAAAGCAAGATTTATGAAGCCTGGGAGAAAACAAAACAAAAGGGAGCAGGTGTGCTAATGGTGGTGTTCCCTGGGAGGAAGGAGGAGTGCGTTCACACTCAGGTTTTGCCAGGTGTGAACCTTTCTACTGTGAATCACTGACAAACTGATGCTTGTGCTCAGCAGCCATCCCAGCAGGGCACAGCCCAACATGGGGATGAGCTCTGTGGGAAGAACTTCTGCAAACACTCCAGGAGTCCAAGGAGACAGGACAGGGTTTATCTCACCTGAATCAAAACAAAAATCCGTATCTGGGCCAGTTAGCCTACATTCACTCCCTTTGTAGTCAGTAGTGTGAAATGGCACTTTGATCTAAACCAGATTAACTACCCACTTTAGGAAGAGATAAATGATGCTTCAGAGGTGTTACTCCTCCCTGAATGTGAAGGACAATTGGAGGCATCTGCCCTGGGATCTCAGACGTGAAACACTTGTGGACCTGGGGACAACCTAGAGATAGACTTCATAGGGGTGCTGAGGACAGAATTCTTTTTCAACTATTTAACTTGACTGTTCACAAAAGTAGGAAAAGAGCCATATTTTGTGTACAAAATCTTGTAGAAAATTTCTAGCTCCAAGCACTGTCTCACAGGAGATGTGAACAGAAGTGAGAGCCTTTGAATCGGTCAAACCATACACCTGGCCCATTAGTTTCTACACTTTGGGTTGGGTTTTCTGCTCTTCCTCTGTGACAAACAGAAATAGTCTCCAGAAAGAAGGGCAAAAGAAGTAACAGGAGCCATGGCTTTGGACAGGCTGCAGGCTTCCATAGGAAAGAAACAACCCTGTTGGAAGGATGTTGGTGGAAATGTTGGAAGGTGAATCTGAGATCCCCTGCAGTCAGCCCTTGCATTCATTTCTACCTTAAGTGTCACGGATGTCGATCTCCAGGCAGTCCCCAGCACAGGTTAGCTTTATTTTTATTGCTCAGTTTTTGGTCAGGGTTGTCCTGATTTCCTGCTGAACTAGGGGTTCCCCAGTGGGTGCTGAGACTTGTGCTTTCTATTGCACACTGAGTGGGTGTCCCTCCAAGGAAACCTGCTGGACCCTAGGAAGCAGTTTCCTCTGAATCCATCTCCATGAGGTTCTTGGGCAATAAAGCCATCAAAGATATGACCTATGCAGAGTATGTTCCTGTCTGTGGTCATGGAAATCAGGGCAGGGAGATCAGCAGTGCTCCCTACATGTCCTTGCCTGTTTCCAGTTGGTAGGGCTGATCCCTGCAGCCACATGAACCAAATGGTGCCTGGGCCCTTTGGTATTGTTTTATCAAATCCATTCCATTAAATGCAATTATCCTCTAGAGGAGAACAACCACATCCAAACTGCCTGCTCAGAGCAGACCTTGGTGTTGCTAACACTCAGTCTATGCCTGGAAATAGTTAGTGAGAGTGCTACTTGACTGTGCCCATGCTAAAAGCAGTAAGGATGTGTTCCTGTGCCCACTCCCGCATGCCAGGACTGTTTAATTTACTATATATAGTCCTAGCATATGTGTACTTGAGTATATTCCCTCTACAGTCTAGCTCAGTGTGGAGGTTTCATGTAGCATGCACTATAAAAAGTTTCTTTTTCAGATTTTCATCTTGACATGAAAGTGCATTACAACATTTGCCATCAATAAAACACAATTCCTTCCATGTGAAAAGCATTACAGCCACAGTATGGTTATTGAGTGATGATACCTGGATGATGGAAATACACGAACAGGAAAGTGTACGCAGGGAAACTTCAGAAATGATGCCAAGATTTTTTGAAAAGCAATGTCTGATAGCAATGCAGATGGGTTTGAGAATTTAGTTCTTTTGTACTAAAAAAAAATAGAAATAGAGAGAGTCAGAGTTGAAAGAGTAGCAAAAGAAGGCAGGAAAAACCTTCACAAATGAGTAACTGAGGGTTCTGGCAACACTGCAAATACATGCATGAAGAATAGATTCCTTGCCTCTTGCTCCCTGGTTCAATCTCAGGCCAAGCAAGTGATGAGAACTTGGGGTTTCAGAAGCTAGCTCTGCTCTGAGCCTGCTGCTTGTGTGCTGTGCTGGGACACCAGGCACCAGTGGGACTACTGGCCATATCCTTGACTTGTGCTCCAGGTCAGGCTTGAGGATGCTGGGTGAGTCTCGTATGGTCCATACTAAAACAAAGCATCTGACTTCAAACATGCTGAGACAGAAGGAAAAACTTCCATGAATTTGTGAAGAGCTCTAGATGGAGCTTTTCTCCCAAGCAAAGATCCTTCTACCAGCTCCAAGTTTGGTATTTATGAAAATACTCCCATTAGCACCAAAATGTTAACCGAAGCCCTTAAGCATACATCTCCAAATCTTTCTGCAAGTAACATAGAGCAGCTCTGGGTTCCCAAGATGCAAGACAAGTTGCTTGACTTTGGAATGCATAAACATTTAGTGGAAGAAATTGTGACTTCAGAGAAAGCACAAACAAAGCAGCCTGTTTGTGTGGCTGCTTTCTCGCGGGAGCACGACCGAGAGGCATGGAAAGCCCTGAATGTCCTCCACGGTTCGTGTTTGGAGCTGTGATCCAAACGGGGGCAGAACAAAGACTTTCCTATTCATAGACGGGAAACAGAATGCAAAAGAGCTTGAGTGATGAAAAGGCACAGGCTCTCATTCTCAGTGCTTCTGTAAAGAACACGCTGCAGTTTATCGAAGAGCATTAACAAAAATGATCTTTTCTGGGTAGGAAACAAATGATGTTTTTCCATTGAATCTGCTATCCCACATCATAACTTTTTTTCTGGCTCGGTCACACTTCATCAGAGCAGCGATTATGGATAGTGGGAGGTAGGAGGAGAACCGTGTCTACGTATGTGTGGAGGAAGTTCTCAGCAAAACCCATGGTCTTATTATTTCCCTTTTGCAGGAAATGCCACTACTGTGTGTCAGAGTAGGGGAGAGATTTTGATTGAAGGAATAAGATAATCTCTGCCGTTGGTGCTAACAGCTGCTTCCAATGTTTATGACACAAAGAAAATTACAATAAGTAAATAGGCTTTTCATCTACTATGCCATGTCTGATGCAACATCTTACCACGATATTAAATGACTTCATCTCTCTGCTGTGTTATATTTACACTACCATTGAGGCATGGAAATGGGCAAGGACATGTTGGGAGCACTGCTGTCCTCCTGCCCTGGCCATGGCTACAGCAGGGATCATTGAGGCATTAGGAAATTAGAGTTACCCAAAAACTTCTTAAGGAAAAGAGCAATTGCAAATCCTGTTTTGTTTTTGTTTTTTTGTTTTTTCCCTTCTGAAACAGAGCTTTTTCCTGAAGAAATTCCTTTGTTTCAGGAAAGTAACTTTTTCATCATTTTTTTTTTGTTTTTGTTTTTGTTTAATGAGTGACAGTTTCTTTGAATTGCAGTTTCTGATGGTAATCTATCTTCATGGGATTTTTCCCCATTCTAGTTTTGCTTCCTCAGAGCTTCCTGACACTGCCACAAAACTGCCACCAATGCTGCTCTATCCCAGAAACCAAATGGTAACACTCCAACATTGAATATTTATGCCAAAGTGTCTGGAATAAGCAGCAGGAAGCCTCATCAGGACTTAGATCCCCTTCTGGCTGTGTTCTGCATATATCACTGTGGAAAGGCACCTACTACACGTCACCCCATCCTCCTCTTCTTCTGCATATATCACTGTGGAAAGGCACCTACTACACGTCACCCCATCCTCCTCTTCTTCTGCATATATCACTGTGGAAAGGCACCTACTACACGTCACCCCATCCTCCTCTTCTTCTGCACAACTTTGCTATTTACTGGGCTGCACTGGTTGCCATATGAGGATTGTCTTGGGCATTGTGAGAGCTGGGAGTGCTGGAGAAACCAGAGCTACTATTGGTGATGCTGAATTTATGAGGCAAGCTGCGACTTGAAGGAGAGGTCATGTCCAGGGTGGGATCAAACAGGCAACAAAAGGACTCAGTGATGAAACTTGAAAAGCTTGAAATGTCCTGCTCATTGGTGACCATCCTCAAGAGAGTTAGGTTGACCTAAACTATATGAGAATTTGGCTTTCCAGATGGAAGGTAGGACACATCCCAGTTCCCTAACTTGAGGGTATGTTCCCATTGCCACTTCTGGGAGAAGCCAAGGATGGGATGAGGCTGGGATGGGATGGGATGGGATGGGATGGGAAGTTTTGGAAAACTCCGGATAGGCATATTGTGGTGGACAATTTGAGCTGAGACTGTTGCCAAGGGTTGTTGTGCACTTATATATGAAAGAAAGGTATTTAATTTTCAGGGAGAGATGATACATATTAGTAATGGACTTTAAATGGCAACCCCAAACTGGAGCGCACAATGCTTCTTCCAGTCATTCAGCTCTGGAGGAAATCTTGCAAAAAACAGTTTTCAGAGGGAATAGGATTGTGTGCTTTACTCAGATGAGGTGAGATAAAAGCATAATCCAGTCTTGAGGGACTGTCCAGACATGCCTTCTCACAGCCCAGGCATATGACAAAGCCAGAGGCAACTCAGAGAAAGCAAAGGAGGATACCCAGGGCAGGTTTTGCTGAGGAACAAAGCTCTCTAGAGCAGGGCATGTTAAAGAAACTCAATGCATTTAAGTGGAGTAAGTGAGCCAGTGTAGGAGAAAATGAAAAGAATGTATAAATTTCAAGTTCTCCCCTTGCTTTGCATCCTATAGCTTCATGAAAACTTGAGCAAACTGGGTTAAAATTCATCTTGTTCTTCTCAAGGCAACTTGGTGCAGCAGGGTTTTGGGAAAATGACCTGGATGAGTGGATGTGAAGGATTCAACCTGCTCTGAGTCCATACTGTGAGATAGCTTGGTTCTAAGGCTCACAAAATCAGAAGGGCATTGTTAATTTCTCCACCATTGCCGAGGGCTGTAGTGCTACTTTCTTCAAAGCAGAGCTCAATATTTCTGGTTTAACAACTAGTGCTATTTGGGATGAGGTAGAGCAAGGGTGAACCTGGGCAGAGGAAACTTGATGGAAATCATTCTTGTTTTCTTCAGATTAGAGAAAGAGGTGGGGAGAAGGGGGAAAGAGGTTGTCCATCTGGGAGAGAAGGCAGAGATTACACAAAATAATTAATTCCATATGAGTGCAGAGTTGCATTTTCTTGCAAATGTCCGCAGCAGAGAGCTGTGATGGGCAATGAAAAGACAACAATAGGGTATAGATGGTTATCCAAAGAAAAGGCACTTTAATGGTGAAAGCTAGTCTGAAAGGGTACATTTGTATCAATAAATTAAGCAGTTCAATGGCCACATTGATCGTCTGTTACTAGCAAGGATTTGCCCTAACTGATGGAAAGAGCTGGGGCAGTGCTGGCCTCCCATACAATGTCTGGCATAGCTTAGGAGCCAGCAGACGCCAGGGACCACTCCCTGTGGGCACTTTGGACATGACCACCCTGATCTGGAGGCTAAATTGAATCCCATGGACATAGCTGAGCTGTGCCTGTTGACCTTCTGGCCAAAAAATGGGCCCTGGTCCTTTTTTTCTTGATGTGGTTGAGCACATTTTTTTGTTATCTTTCCAAGCACTTCGCTGCACCCGATTATGAGCGTTCCTGCTTGCTTCTCAACCTGGGATGCATTTATCTTTGCAACCCATCTGGTAGGTAGGAGAAAGCTGTTAACCCTAATGAAGTGAGAGAGACCAGAGGAAGAGGTCTGTCTGCACACCAGCGTGCAGTGGTATGGCCAGGTGAAACTGGGACAGAGCCAGTTAACGAGGCTGAATGTCCTAAAGACCGCGTGGACCTGAAAAGTGCAGTATAGACCGGTTTCTTGGATCAACTTGCAGCTTCCCAAGGTGGAAAACATGGTGTCATCTCTTCTCTGTGGTCATGATCCATGCCCTGAAACAGGGATGCTCCTACTCTGCTCCAACCAAATGTGCTGGGCTGGGAGTGTGGGCACACAAACAAACTGCTGCGGGGCAAACAAGGGCGTGAGGTTTCGCTTCCACCGCCATACCTGTGCGTGCTTGTTACCCAGAGGAAGCCAACAGCAGGCACTGGGCACAAGCTCCATCCCATCTCCATGGAGCACCAATCTGCTCTTGGCTGCGCAGGCATCGGAGGGCGAGGAATGCAATTAGGGTAGAAGAAGGGCTGACTCACTTTGAGCCATCGCTTACCCTGTGGGAACTTGTTTGTGCACAAAGCAATTTTTCCCCAAATCAGCCTGAAAGTCTGTGGTGGAGGCAAAAGTGGAACTGGTCTCTGCTGAACCACGCTCATCAGTCAGGAAAGTTATTAATGGGCTCATTTCTTAAGCAGCAGTGGTGTGTTGGTAGCTATTAAAAATGTAGGGGAGGTATAAGGTTTGACCTGCCCTCTGCTACACGCGTGTCAGATAGCTGCTGAAACCAAGAGGTGTTTATTTGCCTGGAAGTGTGGAGTCTTATGTCAGCTCCTGGGGTAGGAAGTCATTTTGCCGGGGGTCTGATCCTGCCATGGAGAAGGGGCTGGTGCTTTTGTTTCCCTTTGAGCGCAGCGCTTGCGCTCTCAGCATACCTGGAAAATTGTCCCACTCTGCAGCCAGCGCTGGTTCCTGGCCACCCCTGCTACACACCAGGCTAAATTGGGAAACTGAACTCCTTTTTTTATTATTATTATTATTTTTTTCCCTCGTGCACTGTTGGCCTCCCCACCTTGCTGCTCATGAATGCCTTGCTGAGTTAGCTGTGATTTGGAAAATTAATTGACTCGGAGCCTACTGCTGAAGCAGCCTCAAACGCAGAACACCCAAGACGCAGCGGTAGCAAGGTCAGAGGAGGTGGGAAATTTTGCAAGAGGAGTAGCAGGCAATAAGCTGAGCAGAATATGGGCACCAGCAGGGAAATGTAAAAGGAAACCATTCAGCTCAACCGCGGTCATGGGAGACAAGGCAGAGAGACCTCGGGAGTTGCAGGAATTCATCAGCAGGGAGATGGGGGCTCAGCAGGAAGATGGGGACTCAGGAGTGCTCCTGTGGGTGCAGAGAGCAGCATCATTGCTGTGTAAAGAGATCCTTAATTATGTAGCTCATGTGAGGCACACCATCTGCTTGGGAGCCAGCCCCTTGGCACTCCTGGAGAGAAAAAGGCAGCAGTGGCCAGGAACTGCTCCGTAATCACTCCTCTCCCGTGGTTTCAGTGCTTTTGTATCATTTCACATAGAAAAAAAGGCCCTCAGGACACATTCCTTCATTATCAAAATGCCTTTGGTAGTGCCCATCTTCAGGGCCCATCTTTGTGTATCCCTACGCAGGCCTTTGCATACATGATGGCTCCAACGTGTGAACTGATTTCATCCTAACTGTGGGCAAAGGAACACTTTGATCTTAACTCCATTAATTCACATCCACAGTGGTCAGAGGGTTGTGTAGGTGGTCATGGAGGCTTGACTGGTGGAGAGGCCTTTTGCTTATTGGGGTGCACTGTGATGGAGAAAAGACATTGCTGTAGGTTGACGATGAGAGGCAAAAGCACTGCCTCGGGAGCTGCAGAGTAGGATGGTATAGGTAATGCTGAGGCGGAGAAGGACTACTTCAGATAGAACCATAGAATATCCTAAGTTGGAAGGTGAACACAAGGGTCGTCGAGTCCAACCCCTGGCTCCACACAGGACCACCCAAATCCAAACCCTTGCTTGATGAAAAAAAAAAAAAAAATCCAACATCTTTGCTATATCTGACTTAATTACAATTTTCCATGTCTTTGTCAGCTATGTCCCCAGAACATCTTGTCATGGAGAACGTCATGACAACCTGCTCGGGGTAACTGGGAATGCACAGCAGAGGCACAGACCTCTACTCTGCCCAGGTCAGGGGCTTACCCAGAAGGCAGGCTGGGGTGGGAGCAACGAGTAACAGCAACGTTGTCACCTCTTGTCCCTTTGGATCAAGTCTTTTTTCTTGGGAATGGGGAAAATGAAGCAGGACATGTGGCGGTGCCTCAGTAGCGGACTGCTGCTGATGCCAGTGACAGTGTTGCTGCCTGGAAGCTCCCTGGTTTGTTTCACTGCTAAATTGTGCAAATCAGTTTGGCTATTATCATACAAAAATGGGATCTGTGTACAGCTACCAGATTTCGGAAGCCTAGCGGAGCAAGGTCGGGGAGCAAACCATTGACAATGCTGGCGATCAGACCCCACTCCTAGACTCCCCATCTCGTTTCTATTCGTTGCTTGTTTAGGGTAATGAAGAGCAGACTGAGGGAACTGGGGCTGTTTGCTGCAAGAGGCTGTTTTAAAAAACACCATACTGGAACCTAACGCTGGTCTGGGCAGCTAAGGGCAAGCTTCCCGAGCATCTTTGCCTGACAGACGTCCCCAGATCCACCATGTCCTGCAGACTCCTATTGCATATGTAAATTGTAAACTTACTGATAGCAAGGCAATGACTGTTTAATCCATTCCTCCTTGATGTCACATGTGTGATAGCTGGGGCAGATCTGAAGGTGCAGAGGAGCATCCCCCTCACCTTCCCAGTCCATTTCCTCATCAACAACCTGTACTAAAGCCTATATGAAATTCAAGCCCAGCTTCACATCTCATTGAAAAACCTTTAAGAAAAGCCATTTTTCATGCTTTAGACTTCTTTAAATCTCCTCAAACCGGTTACATTCTGCATTGTATCTTTTGAATCTGGCCATTGTCCAACGACAATCCTTAAAATCCCTTTACAGTTTTAAAGGAAAATACAAGCCCTCATTTACCACTGGATCCAGCCTGAAAATAAAAGCCTAATGCCTTGACAGGCCTGGATATTTTTTTGGGTCCTAAGTCTGATTTATGGTGGTAGCCAGCAAACCAGGCTGGTGAAATATTTGCTGCTGCTCGCAGGGATCTGGAAAAATGAAGTGTGAAGTTCTGAAGAGAGCAGGCAACAGTTCTCCAGTCACTAAACACTTCCAACGAGTTGGCAGCGGAACAGAGCTGTGGTCTGAAAGATGAACCTCAAAGGAATAGGGGAGGGGAGCAGTACTGTGCGCAGTGTCAAAATACTGCTGCAGCCTAAAGCTTTCCATACATTCCTGACATCGAGAGGGAAAGAGAAACATTTTCTTCGTTATTTATTTATTCTCTCTTTTT
>VXAB01006969.1:104290-115760 GCA_013399175.1 Odontophorus gujanensis
TTTTTTTTTTTTTTTCTTTTTTTTTTTTCCCTTTTTTTTTTTTTTTGTTGTTACTCCATTCTCCTTGCAGGGGTTTCACCCGATGCAGGAAAAAATAGATAAAAATAAAAAGGAAAAAATAAAAAGGAAAAACCAACAACGGGGAACGGAGGAAGCTGCTTAAACCCACCATAAAAAAATAAATAAATAAAATAAATAAATATAATATGCTGATTAAAAAAGGATATATTATAAGATCCGGGTAGGGGAAAGCACTGCTTGTGCCTGTATCAGAGCACGCTGTCCATAACCTCACCAAGTGCCATGGCCCCACCATCTGTGGGCGTGGGAGCCGTGATTTTCATTCCCATGAAAAGGGAATTTCCTAGAGGTAAAAGTGAGGTGGGGATTTTTCAGAGTGTTCTTGGAATGAATCACCCCTGACTGCGTTTGCCAGGTAAAACATGTGGCTGCTTCGCTTTATTTTCTTCAAAGGAAGTTAATATTCATCCCTATCATGTAGATCATTGGGAGACAGAGATAGGCTGATAAATGAGGCGTATTTCAGCAATCGGTGTTTTCAGTGATCTGCTTCAACCCCTATGAATTAGCTTCCTTTCCAGTGCAAATTCCAGATGGTTGGACTGGATGATCTTGTAGGTCTTTTCCAACCTTGGTGATGCTGTGATTCTATGGATAAAGTGGCCACAACTTACTGGGGCAGTGGACCGGGGACACTCAGCCCTGGGAAGCTGTGCCCAGTGCTGAGGGGTGGTCCTTCTCCATATCTGTGCCTGAATCCCCCACCAGAAGCTGGGAAATGAAGCATCCCCTTTATCCCCCTGTCCAGCCATGAACATGACCCATGTGCCACGCTCCAGAACCAGCGAGCCACCGCTTCAGCTTGGCCATTCACTCACAAATGACAGCGGCAAAAGTGGGGCAATTTATGATTCACGGAAATGAGAACGGGATTATTTTTGTCAAGAAAAAAAAAAAGTCCTCCCAGTCATGCCTGGGTTATATAACACAGCTCTTCTTGTTTCGTTTTGGTCTGGGAGGAACAACTGCACGTTCGGGTCGTCTTTAACGCTGGGAAACGCTCTGCGCGGGCTGGGGTGGTTCGGTTTGCCGGCTGTCGTTCAGAAACGGCTTCAGCACTGCCTCGAACAGTGGGAGCATTTACGGGACGCCGAAGCCGCCTGCACGGAGCCACAGCACTGTCACACAGACACCCGCTGCCGCCCACTCCCACCCGCATGGCCCAATGCTCACACGCGCTCACGCAAAGCGAAACCCACCCCAGCGCAGCCCACACGCAGGCCTCTGCCGACTCGCACCCCGTGCGACTGCTGGCAGCCCGACATCACAACGAGGAGGGGTTGGTGGAGGGGGGAGAAAGAGAGAGAAAAATACGGAAGGATGCAGAGAAGTGGAAGTTGAGCTGCGCTGATGTGGCGGTGTTCGTTTCACCTGGGAGCATGGGCACGGCAGCCTGGTCCGTTGGGATGAGCTGGGTGGGCTCGAGGACCCCGTCCAACCTGAAAGCCACTCTGTGGTTTTTTGGCTCTGCAAAATGCTGAATAAATCCTGACCTCTGAAGGATGGGATTGTGTGGGAGTCGCACCCTCCATCGGTCCTTGGTTTTGCAGGACGGTTGACATTCTGGTGCCCAGCCTTTGCTATCTGATCAAGCATCTCTTCGTTAAAGGCAGCTTTAGAAACATGACCCACAGCATTGAAAAACACCTCCCCTGCTTGTTTTCATGTTTTCATGGCCATGCCCCTTGTGCGGGAGGATGCTCAACAGTGTGCTCTGCAGAGGAAGCAGACGAGGAATGCAGATCACTGCCCTATTTGCAGACCTTTCCCCAGCACTTTTCTCTCCACACCCAGCCCTTCAGGGACACTCTGCCTGGCACCTCATGTTTGCAGCTTCTGAGCGTTCCCAGCTGCTGGTGTTCACCATGTGGTTAGCAAGCTCCCCACAGCACTGGGGACGGGAACCCACATCCTGCTCCCCCAGCCCTCTGTGAAGATTGCAGAGGTGACTCAGGGGCTGGCAGGTGGCCTTCAGCGCTGGACAGCCCCAGCAGGGAGCTCAGCACCTCCAGATGTAGGGTCCTAAAGCTCTCCTGGCTTCAGCAAAGAGGCAGCAAAGAGGCAGACACCTGGGACAACAGGAACACATCCATCCCTGATCCCAAACGGATTCAGCTCGTGTCACTGCAGAGGATTTTTGTGGTTCCTTTGGCGTTGAACGCACAGCAGTGACAGCACTCTGCTGTTCATGAAGTCCACATTCCAGATGGCAAAAAGCACGCAGAGTCACTCCCAGAACCATCCCAAAACACCTCACAAGATTTGCAACCTTATCTCTGAGGCAGAAAGCAGCAATAGCTGATGAGTACTTAGTGACATCGCGCAGCAGTGAGAGGAAACACAGCCTCCTGTGTAGAATTGAAACCGGATGGATAATTCAGATACGAAGGTTATTGACTGCTCTGTTCAGCCTCATGTCTCTGACCTGTATTTTGGGCTGGGCTGGTTTGGGGTTTTATTTTATTCGATCTAGATTTTGGAGTAGCTCTCAGTCACTGTGCTAGAGTTCGCCTGACTTCAGAAGGTGCTGTCGAGGTGTTATGTTAACTTGTAAGGTGCCTACGAACTACTTTTCAGCAGAATTCCTCTATTTTGGTTCAGTGATGAATGATATAAGTGACAGTTGGGCTGGGAGAACAGTCTTGGCCACACGTGTACCCAAAACACACTGTCACAGCAAATGGCTCAGCTCTGTATTTGAGATGCACATCGTGTTCTCATTTTCCTCACTTTTATTCTGTCTGGCACAACCAGAGCTACCTGACTCCAAGTGGAAGGGAAATCAGAATGGACTGATTTTTGAGATAGGGATGCTTTTCCTGTGAAAAGTCTGAGACAGATCTTTTCCCTGTATACACTTCTACCTTCAGCTGTGGTGTTGAGCATCCCTTGAAAAAAGATCGTGTCACTAAGCAGAACTTGGGTCTGTGGGAAAAGTGAGATCAGCTCTGATCCAAAGCTGGGGTCCTGCAAGCTCCAAAAAAGGCTCTGTGCAAACAACTGGCTTGGCGATGGCTAATTAGGTGAGATGGATCCCACTCTTAGGAAATAGAGGCAGCTAACGAGTTGCTAGAGTAGGTGTTTGTGGAAAGCTTTGTACAGCAGGGCTGGGGGCTCCACAGGTTACTATACAAGATGAGTGTGCCCCAATCTGTGTTTCCAGGCATCTCGATGATACAGATAAGCAAGAATGCTATTTTATGACCAATGCCTACTGAGGGCAAGATGTCAGGAGCTAATCCCAAACAAAATCCCAGAGTATTGGCAACTGCGTCAATCGGATAAAACAGTGTGAGTCCGACACGACTTAATCTGTTGTTTTTTCGTTCTTAGACGTGCCTCTAAAATTGCATAATCCGACTGCTCCTCACTGAAACAGGATTAAGCACTTCAGCAGAGATCTGTCCTGGGTTGTTTTTCCTTCTCTTCACAAGTGTGTGTTAATCTAAGCCAATCAAGCCCCCAAGCCCCCACGGATGTCTCTGCTTTCACCACTCTGGGAGCTCTGTCTTTCGAGTCCGAGGGCACGCAGCCTTTAACAAGCAGCCTGTTGAGCAGTTGTTAGCTCTTCTAAAAGGTGATTATTGCCAAATGCACATTGGCGGTGGCTCATTAAATGGTCTCACGTGACAACTCCATGCAGCATTGTGTTTGCAGGAACCCGAGGCTGTCACCATTCAGAACAAAATGCTAAATATTTACTGGCAAGGCAAACTATGAGTATAAATATTTATACCAAGGTACAAGAAAAAAGTACCATAAAACTGATATGTTGCAAAGAATTTATGTGTAGAAATGGTCAAGACCATTACAAAGGATGTGCTGTTTCACGATTATATTATGTGCAGTGATTGCAGTGTTTAGGTGTTTAATTTACTACTATCTGGCATTCACTGTTCAACTCATTAATCTGTCAGGTGAAGGAGCCCTAATTATGTTTCTTGTAATATGGCAAAGTACAGAGAATCGCGGTCATATGGGGAATCGCTCTTGCAGATTTACTGTTCTGTTGCTCACAATCCCACAGGGCTGGGGAGTGGAAAAAGTATATACAAGAACAGCAAATGTTTATAAAGGGAATCTATCTTCCTGAAAAATACTCTCTATGCAAGTGAGTTAGTAGAGATAAGGAAGGAGTAGGTAGCTCAGGGTTAAACAGTTACCCGGCACAAGATGGTGTAATTTGAAGTCTGCAGTTCCTCCTGGGTGGACTCTACATCCACAATTACCCTTACAATGAGGAGTGCCAGCCCACCAGCCCTCAGCTGCAGTGTCCTATAGAGGTAGTAGTGCATGGCTGCCTTCTCTTGTAGTCATGCTGACCCTTTTCAGAGACAGGATACTGGAGTAGGTTGATCTTAGACCTGATCCATTATGGGTTACTTATATAAAGTCTTGTATATGTCATTTTCCCAGGTGATATTGTTGGTGAGTGTCATGAGTGTGCGGCAAAGCACAGATCTTATACAAAGAGACAACAAGAGGAAAGGGAAAGAGGTCAGAATCAGGCAGTCAGCTTGGTTGGCCAGGAGACAGTCTAGAGTTCTGGCTTGTTGCTTGTGATCGTGGACCATAAATGTTGTTTCCTTTTCTGTTTTTAAAATGTATTGCTTAACATTACATAGGGTCTGTCCATGGGCTTATGTTTTTATATATAAAGAGGCACAGTAGGCATGTTGATATCCTGCTAATAGGATGAGAAGTAATAAAAACCAGCTTGATTGCAAAAATGGCTCATACCTATTGCAGGTAGCTTGGACTCATCATCCCTCTCATTCTTGTTCTTGTACTGTACTTTTTATTTTTCTTCTATATCTAAAATATAAAGCCCTAAAGCTCCAGGGAGACACTCTATGGCCTGTGACACCCAAGGGTGGCAGGAACAGCTGTGGGGTGCTTGTGGTCTGGGAGGCTGGCAGCAATCCTAGAAGGAGACCATGCTTTCTGACACAGGAGAATTGGAAAGAAAAAGGAAAAGAAAAAAACAACACAAAACAACATTGAGAGCTGTGGGAACTTCCTTCCTGACCACAGCTCTGATGAGCAGTTTCACTCTGAGGATCTCGGGGTCGTGCTTTTACGGTTAGCGATGAGCACATCACATCGCCAGCGCAATGGAAAACAGGTGCAGTCACGTTCAGCTACAGTGACCCTTCAGGGGGTGAGAAACCTATTTCTCCTCCAATACACTGAGGTTACGCAGTCACACAGCCCTTTTCTAGGCAGCTGTGGAAATCCCTGCTTCAAAGAACTCGCTGTCTAAACCTTTTACTATAATGTGAATGGGAAAGTGAAAATACGTATTGATTTTTCAAAAGAGCTGCCAGCTAAAGCTTGCAAAATAGACATTCAGGCAATATAAACCAAGACAGAGATACTGAATTATTCTGTTTTACACCAGTGAAGGGTCTGACTATTTTTCTCTATAAAGAGTTTGATCAATGTTTTCCTTTGGCTCAGCATTTGATTAATAAGTTGGCTTAGCTCATACAGCAGACTTTGGAGCTGCAAGATGTGACCCGTTTAATCAGTTTGTCATTTTTATTTTGGAGACTTACTGAAAAACAAAACCCTCTGCATAACTATTGATTTAGGACGCTTTGCTTTGTATTCCCATGAAGGCAAATGAATAAATATTTCTGATGCATAACGTACTGGAAGAATGCTATCGCTGCGCTCAGGAACAATTCATGTGGGAGGACTGTAATGTGCACTATCAGTCTATGGCTAAGTCCTTTTGAATGCTAGCAATGGGATGGATACTAACATAACATTAATACAAAAAGAAATGCGGAAACATATGTTTACATTTACACTAACATACCTCCGAGAGACTTCTGCATCGTGTCCACTTTTTGAGATATTTAAAGATAATGCTGCTCCTCCAAAACCATTTCTATCTCAGGCTGATAAGAAATTGGAAAAGTTAGGTTGATGCTTGTCTAAAGAAGCGTGTATTTGGGCTCAGGTTCTTCCATTGATTTTGAAGGAGTAGCAAGTGGACTTGTTAGGCAGCAGAGGAAAGCTCAGCTAACCCCATATGGGAGCAGACACAGCATTTCCACAAGAATGGGGAGGCTTTAAGCAAGCTGTTGTACAGAATGGCCATACTGATACAGACTGAGCTGGGCATGGGCCTCAACACTTATACTGGGATAATACACCAGCTTTATACTCAGAAGGCATCTGGGTCTCTGCAACACAAGGCAGTCTGCACAAAGGTGCGGTCACTGTGGGACTGCATTCAGAGCTGGGTGTTTTTTGGTGAGCGAATTGCATCTACTGAGGCAGAGTGGGGAGCCCAGGGGGTGCCCAGCTGCAGCCTGCTGCTTTCAGCTGGTCAGAGAGCATCACTCCTTCCAGAGGAAAGGTTACGAAGAAACAGAAAATGAATGAAATCCATTGGCAGGTTTAAGAGTACCAACACTAAAAAGATCTACTGAAAACATTGATGTATGAATGTCTTGTACAGTTTAATCTCAGCTTAACTGAAGCTATGTGCAAATTAATTTTTACAGTTACGTTACAATAACTGATTCATAATTGCTTTTGACATAAGCCTATTAGCCTGCCTAAACATAAATAGGACTTTCCGTTTGGATTCATACCACTTTAATGAAGTCATTACAAGTATTCTACTTCTGACAGAAATTCCCCCTTTGCTCTATCACTACCAGACCATTCAAAATTAACTGCCTGTCTTTTTCATAAGCCCCCTTTAAGTACTGAAAAGGAGTCACTTCTGTAAGGAGTTTTCTACCTACCATCCGTATCTGCTCTAGGATGGGATAAACTGAGCAGTGACCAAAAAACTGATCTAGGGTGACTCAGGGTAATGATTGCACTGTAGTTAGGAAACATGAATAGCAGTTACTGTGGAATAAATAATACTGTAGCTTAGGCTCATACCTTAAGAGCATCTAGGCACTGAATTCCAGAGATGTCAATTTGGATGTAGACAGGAATTAGAAGCCCACATATTTCCAGATCTGGTCTTACGTTACTTCTAAAACTTCAAAGCTACTATACCTTGTGATTGCAAATTATATTTTAGGAAATAACCTACGTAACTCTTCCTGGAGCTTTGTGGAGTGAATACATACATTGATCACCAACTCTTGCATCTAATACCTATTTAATTTCTTCTACTGAGTAGTCACAATGAATTGAATGTGAATGGTGCAAATGAGGATTTGCGTTCACACTAGCACAACTTAGCTGCAGTTAACCATTGCTCAAATCAACATAAGGCTTTGGTGTGTCTTAATTTACAATCTTAACCCTGCCTCTTGCCAAAAGGTGTGGGGAATCAAGAAGAGAACAGGAAATTCTGTGTTAGACTGCAAGTTCACACCCTTCCTTATGTTTTCTAACTGAAAGGAGGGGTTCAGACGGCACAGAAATCCAATTTCCTTTTGTGTTCTGTTGATAGAGCAGGACTTGCTCTCGGTGGCTGCACGAGCTTTTCTTTTTGGTTGGGTAGAGTATTCCTTGCTTCTCCTCTAGCAATAAGGACACGCTTGGTGGAGGACAGCACTAGTTTTGATCTGACTTTAAGAACTTTTAAGAAATGCTGATCTACTTCTTCGTGCAGCTGTGCAATCCCCTTCATTAAATCTGTCTGCTGCATCCCACCTTGTGTGATCTGAATTAAGAAGTGCATTCAACTCAAAAGTTCTTGCACAAATCATTTGCATTGTGCAAATAATCTTGAATGGAAGAAAACCACATCCCTGGTAGACAGGCAGCAGGAAATGCTGACTCATTTTGTCCCATTTGCTCGTCTGTGGTCAATACTTTAGTTATTGGGTTGAATACTTTTACATCTGAATTCCAGAAGCTTTGCTGCTGTTGGAACAGGTCGCTCAGAGAGGTTGTGGAGTCTCCTCCTTGGAGGTCTCCAACAGCCCCTGGCCATGGTGCTGGGCACTGCTCTGGGTGGCCTTGCTGGGGCAGGGGGCGACCAAGTGGACCCAGAGGTCTCTTCCAAGCTCAGCCATGCTGTGATTCCTTGGTCCCCACCCCTGACAGCCTGAGCCACAACCTGGTATAACACAAAAACACAGTGAAAGGTTTCTCTTGGCACTTGGTGCTTGCAGTTTCAACATACACAAGGGCAGGGGCAGCCGGGGGGGAGGGTGGGAAAGCCTGGCTTGATTCTTGTGCCGCATTGTGGCTCAGAGAGCAGCTCCCTATCAGCACGTTTAATCAGCAGCTATTTATAAACAGCTGTCAAACAGATGGAGGAGCCTCTATCAGCAGCAAGATGGGAGCAGGGGATGGCTGTGCAGTGGCACAGGGCCGAATTCTTCTGCTTTGTCCCCTTGGCTGGCTGAAGTAAGAAATTAAATGGCAAAATATCTAGCACGTGGTTCCGAGCAGAAAGGGATCATATTCATCACATAATACCCAAAACAAGAAAAACAACTGTGTGTGTTTGTTTGTTTGTTTGTTTGTTTTTAATTATTGCTCAGCACTGTGTGCAAGGTAAATATTTAAAGATAATAATTATTATTTGGCCATTAGACAATCATACCCAATCCAGCAGCACTGAGCTGTTATGTGCACCACCGTGGGACACACAAAGCTCAGTTCAGAGCCTGAAGGATGAACGAGATGCAATGAGACATCAGCAGCTTGGCTTACCCAAGAGCAGCTGGTTTTATGGGATCTGATAGGATCACAGCACATGATCTGCAATCAGGCAGATCCTCTGCCAGCCAGCACCTGAGTGGCAGAAGCAGTGGTTGGTTTGAGCAGTGCATGCATAGATGGAGGGATGTGATCTGCTGCAGGGAACTTTTGTGATAAGTGAGCTGTGTGTGTTGCAAATGTTGTGTTACAACTCAGTATGTCCCCTCTGGTCTCTGTGACTCTGTGCTCAGCAGTTCTCATGCTTTAGTTAAGAGTCTTCTCTCCTATTTGCCTGAAATTACATTTTCTGTAGCTCATATTTTTATTATCTCCTTTTCAACCTTACACTCCTTTGTCTTTCACTTTTGCTTTTCTGTTCAGACTGGTTAATTACAGGCATAATTGTAGGATGTGAGTAGTGGAATGGAAGCTGACTAGATTGCTCTAACTGCTATTTGTAATAAAAACACGCAAGGATTTGATTTTTTTTTTCTATTTCCTTCTGTATATGCCTTCCACCTTCCTTTTCCCACAGCTGTTCAGAACTGAATTCCCAGTGCTTCTGTGAACTTTTTAACCAATTCCTTTAAAAATGATCACTGTGTTCAATTTAGGGCTAAAAGTGTATGTATAATCAATAAATACTTTTTAAATCTCTTTAAACTTTTTTTCCTCTTGCTGCCCTGATAAAACCTTGCTCCATGATTCTAATCCTACCAAATGCCACATTTCTTTATTTCACTTGCATCTGTTAAAGGATTTCTGCAGTACAAATAAGAGCATGTGCTACAGGAGCGTGTTTGGATACCTCAGAGCACATGTATTACTTGCTATCTTTTGTTTCTACCGTGTTCAAAGAAACAGGATTGAGGGGGGTATATTTCTTAGTTAAACAAGATTACATTCAAGAAACAGAAGAGTTTCTTCTCCTGATAGAAACTGATCTGCAGGAGTCCAGCTTACTGACTTAACTGGTCAGGCCAGAGCAGCCATCCTGCGTTGCCTCTGGATGTGATTTCCTCTCTGGATTAACTCCATAGTTCCCACTGAATTTGGCCTTCTGGGAGCTCATTATCCTGCAGATGAGGCTGGGACATTTCCTTGCTGAGCCAGTGAATCCACAGATCTCACAACCCCATCAAATAGTCTGAGAAGCTTTTGTGGGTCATACTTCAGGGATTAAAACAGACTTTTGTTATGGAAGACTCAATAGTAATTCCTATAACAAGAGCAGAGGGAAACACATAGAGTTTATTCCAGATTTTCGTGCTGCGGGACAGCTCCACCTCTCCAAGAGGAATTTGATGCTGACTGTAGCCTGGGACTGGACCTTGAGCTTGTTTCACCTCAGTTCTTCAATTCAATGTGGCAATGCTTACATTCCCAACGTCAGTCTGCATGTGCCACAAACCCAGGTAAATATATTGGGAATATGCTGTTTTCCTTCTGGAGGAAACCAGGATGAAAAGGAGCTCTCCTGCCTTTCTGCCAGGCCCCTTCTCAGAGTATATGCCCAGAAATGGTAGAATTTCACACACAATTGCCTGCTTTAGCCTGGAATTTTTCGATACTCAACTTCAGCAGTTTCTTTCATTGCAGCATGCTGAATGGCAACAATCCCATTCTGAATTTCTTTATTTGATTTTCTGAACTTCTTTATTTCATTTTAGTTAATGACTGAATATTTGATCATTTCTTATGAGATAGAATGATGTGAAAACTAATAATGCCTCCTTTCAGCTGGTGACTGCCATTCCCGTTGTGTATAAACACCGGGGTAATGTATGGTTCCTTTCCCAGAAATGTGATCCCTAGAATTGCCAGACCAGACAGCATCAGGGAAACCTCTGCTACAGAGCACAGTAGGATGCAGAGAGGAACTATTTATCTCTACCATTTCACTTGGATTCATCAGTAATAAGTAGGTTTGACGAGTATCATCACCCAGCCCTTGTCCCACCTCTTTCTGCCACTGCCACTTGACATTTCTTCCCTTTTGTCTTTACCCAGAGCTAGCAGTGCAATCCAAACATCAGCTTTAGTTGGCAAAGTCTGTTTGCTGGTGATAAATGGTGCACATGATGGATGGCTGTGGTCTTGAAGATGATGGAGGTGAACAGCAGGGTGCTACATGGATTTCTGCTAGCAGCAACATTATTTCATACTTTTATTAATGGTCTGGAAGGAGGTGTAACCAAGTACATTAACCAAATCTGCACACAACACTGTGCTGGAAAGAACTGTAAACCAAGTGAAGACAGAGAAATAACACTAATGGAACCAGAGGTTAGAAATATGAGCAGGAAACAGAATGAGATTCTGTCTGGAAAAAGGCAAACTAGTAAATCTGGGAATAATAGTCCAAAACACGGATATTTAATAGGAGAGAGAGAGCTCTGAAGCAACATCAGTGTTTTAAAAGAGCTAGTAGTGATGGTTATGGGTGACTATGCAATGGTAGTACAATGGAAAATGGTGGACAAAAAACCAATTTGTTTTGTAGATTAACGATATTTTGCCCTGGAACAACAGTTTGTCCCCCCTGTGGGTACAACTTCACACAGTACATTGAGTCTTTTTTTATCAAGGCTAAACAGACCCAAGTCTCTCAGCCTTTCCTCATAAGAGAGGTGCTCCAGGCCCTTTTATCATCTTTGTGGCCCTCCTCTGGACTCTTCCAAGAAGAGAAATCTTAGAGTGGCTTAAGTTGGAAGGGACATTGAATCAAGTTCCAATCCCTCTGCCACAGGCAGGG
>VXAB01006969.1:116396-136926 GCA_013399175.1 Odontophorus gujanensis
GATATTTTGCCCTGGAACAACAGTTTGTCCCCCCTGTGGGTACAACTTCACACAGTACATTGAGTCTTTTTTTATCAAGGCTAAACAGACCCAAGTCTCTCAGCCTTTCCTCATAAGAGAGGTGCTCCAGGCCCTTTTATCATCTTTGTGGCCCTCCTCTGGACTCTTCCAAGAAGAGAAATCTTAGAGTGGCTTAAGTTGGAAGGGACATTGAATCAAGTTCCAATCCCTCTGCCACAGGCAGGGTTGCCAGCTGCTAGATCAAGTACTAGACCAGGTTGCCCAGGACCCCATCCCACCTGGCCTTAAAAAACTCCTAGCACCCTGCTAGGAGAGCAAACAAAAGTCTGTCTTCACTGATGGCAATTTTGAGGACTAGTGATATCAACTTCAAGAGCAGAAAGATGTTAATGAATACAGAGGTTAATCCCAGCAAAAAGATGTGAATGGATAAGGAAATGAGGACTGAAGTTTTTATACAGAACAAACCAATAAGAAGATTAATGTTTAATGGGAGCGTTACCTCTCGCTCAGTGCAATTAGGTTGTAGGCATCATTTTCTGACACTTGCAAGATTTGTGGAAATCAATGAAGTGGCACAATTTGAATTCAATTGTTGCATTTTTATTGTCAATATTTATTTATTTTTACATATTGATTATTAAGAAAGAATAAGAGGAAAGGTTCATTTGGCTTTCAACAGTTCTAGCATGCCCTCATGAATCTCCTCACCATCCTGAGAACAGGGGAAAAATTAGGAAACGGACCTATTTAATTAAACAGAACCCAAGTCTAAGTTGACTCAGACAGACAGAGGAGCCACACTGCAGCGTATCTCCAAATACACTGATATGTGTTCACCAGCTCAACAAAAAGCCCTTTAAGTGCTGTGAACCTCTAAGCACCCTGTGCAGCTGCAGAAACTGGGGAATTGCTCCGACCTTGTATGAGTAAAAATAAATCCATCTAACCCCAAGTATGCATCATCCTCTTAGTCAGAGAGTGGAAAAGCAGCTACCTCTGTGGTGGAACAGGGCAACCACCCCATCTGCAGTGTGAGCTCTCCAGGCTGAAGCTTTTCATTGCTCTGCTCACTGAACCATTATGAAAAATGTTCAGCCGTAAGGAGCTGTGTTGGTGTCAATGGGCAACGGACTTGTATGGAAAAACTCAGCTAGAATATTTTCCTTCAGTGGAATTTCTTTACTTCTAGAAATTCTCTGATGCAGAAATGGAACTGTTTCAATACTGTTTGTGGTAGCATCATAGCTCCAGGAAAAAATGTATGGACGCTGTATGTCTGGAGCTATCTTACGTTGCAAGTTTTTGACTAACCACATTGGTCTATTATAAATAGAAAGGCCAACTAGAAACAAGTAACATAAATGGTCCAGTGTGGGAGCTCCATTGTTAAAATAATCCCCAGTTTTCCCTAGATGATCACTGATCACTCCGTCCAGTAGTGTTCTATGCACCTGTTGTGGTTTCTACAGAAAAAAAGAGGATGCATTATTTTCGGAGCAACGTCATCACGGTGCCGTGGTCGGGGTGATGATCCTGGCAGGCCCAAGGAACATGGGAACCCCACACTCAGTGAGGTCAGCTCTGCAGCTCGGGCTGCAGCCTATGGGAACTGAAGGCAGTCCGTACCTTCCCCAGTTCTCAGAGCATTGTAGAGCTGCTAAGTGCAGCTAATTAATTACTCATGGGAACCTGCATTCTCAGGATCAAGGCCTAGCATTATAGCTACTGGGCATTCCTCCTTATTTGTATTCTTATTAAAAGCAATGATTTTATTGAGGCAGCATTGTGGTGCTAGACATCTCCCACAAGCTGATTGCATAGCAGTGCTTTATGGGGAAAGAGCACAGTGCACAGCAGCTGTCTCCTTGTCCAGGCGGTGGGCAGGGCTGTTCTGGAAAGTTCCTGGGGTGGCACACTGCATTCATTTTTCCCTACGAGAGCATCCCAGAGAAAAAAAAGAAAAAAGAAAAAAAAAGAAAAAAATCCCAACCCAGAACTTCTGAATGAATACTAATGTAGAAAGTGAAACTGAGGCACACAGCATTGGTGCTGCTAACAAAACCTGAAAGCTACACATAAGCAGGCACTTCTTTCACTGTTTCTTTAGGAAAGGTGGGTTGGATCCTGAAATGTGCTTCCCAGACACTGAGAGATACAATTCATCTCCTGTAGCTTATTAAAACATTCAGCAGCTAACTCTAAAATAGGTATAGCTTGGCAACAGGAAAGTTCTGTGCCACATCAGTTGCCATTAGCTACCTGACACTGCGGGGTGATGGCAGAATTCGGCCCCAGCCTGTAGCACAGCAGCCCTTAACCCGAGGACCACCAAAATACTTATTTTTCAAAGCAGGACTGATGTTTCCCCTGGGTTTCCAGATGTGCCACTGCCTTGCTGAACTGCTTAGCATCAGGACACGTATACAGCCCACACCCAGGTCACGCAGGTTGGAGGAACCCAGGACTGATTTTCTACTGCCCCCAACAGCTGCAGGGGAAAATCGCATCTGCATCAGCAGCTGCAGGCAGCAAGCTCAGGAGGCAGGGACCTGCTGGATGGGAATTTCACTGACACTCTGTAACCCACCACTCAAGCTCGAGAGGGATCAGACAGCGAGAACCTGCTGTGGAAAATAAAACGGAGTGCAACAACCGATGCTGTAAACTCTTGCATTCTCCTAAAATTTCCCTTCCACCACCCAGTTGGATTGCTGAGCATGGAGGAGTCACCTCTCTCTTCCTGCAGAGCTGGCTGTGCGGGGAAGGACCTTTGTAGCTTGCTATGAAAGCAGCAGACAGACAGCTGGGGAACATCCACATCTGGGTGTGCTGGTGTTTTATTGCATCTCGCGTGCCATATAAATTCCATATGGAGTCGAAACCGTTCTGGACTTGGTACCACCTCCGAGCCAATGGCTTAATTAGGAGTGTTTTGTTTGGTAGTTTTCCTGAAGGAAAGCTGCAGTCCAAGCGCATTATTATGGGTTTACACATTGCTGTACTCTTAATATCAAAGCTTTCGTTTGGCTCGAGGCTCACTTCCCTGTGGGGGAGGGGTTGCTCCATGTCTGGAGTGGGTTACACAATGTTTCTCCAACAGAAAAGCAAAGAGCGTGAGTTGGAGACTGTTGTGATAAAGCACGAGAGGAAGTCTAAAGCAAGTCTGTGTGCTGGAGTCATGTAGCAGGCAGAATCTCATACAGATTGCAGCCTGATGGCCGAGTCCTGTTGGCCTGTTAAGGCAAGAAGCAGAAAATCAGGTAAGGCAGAAACATCTGCAAGATGCCCATTTACAGTTACAAAATGGTTGCTTTAATGATGCAGTTGTCAGTGGTTGGATTTCAATGGCCACAGCTTTGGATTAATTGCATGCCTTGGAGTAGCGCTGAGCTGTTTGTCATACTTGCAGAAGTCACTGCCCAGAAATGATGGCAACCTGAGGGAATGACACCAATGAAAATGAATAAAAAATGATAATTTTTGTTGTCCAGGCTGGAGGTGGTAAAGGGAGATTGCTTGGCGCTAAACTCATTACATCAATCTGAGTCATAAACCCAGCCTGTCCCAGTCTCAGCCCACTACATCATCCTTCTCTGGAAAGTGAAGGTAACTACCAGGAGAAGGTTCCTGACTGTGGTTAGATGGTAGAATAGGTGTCTGGGGTTTTTTTTGAGGAAGTAACAGTCCATTTGCAGAGGCATCTCCTTCTTGTTTGTCCTCTGACAAACGAGTTGTTCCTGGTTTTTGATGTCAGGTTGCTTATCCTTATTGGAGATATAGTAAATATTGTTAGAAAGGATTATTTTCATGAAACAGTCAAAACAATCAAAGTTAAATATTATGAGTGGTGGAAGAGATTTTTCCTTTTTCTCATACTCACCAATCACCACTGTAAGGATCCTATACCCATACACATCTTTACCCATGTTCTGTACAACAGAAATTGGATCCAAGAAAGTCTTCCAAAATATGGAAACACCTTCCACCAAAACAACAATAAAAAGTCAGTGCTGAGATATTTCACAACCTCCATCCTGGACTAAAGGCCTAAACAGTAAGTTTCAGGCCATAGTGGACCCTTCTTTTCCACTTTTTTTTCCTTCTCCTCTATTTTATTTTCTCATTCACATGTGCCACGCACGTTTTCTCCACCACACATTTACTTACAATCTTCTTTACCAGGACAAGCAGTTTTCTGTAGGGACAGAGCAGCAAGGGTTGGAAGCCCCAGAACTGCATGGTCTTCAAGGAACAGCCACAGACTGGAGTAAAGCTATACCCAAAGCTGCAGCATCTGCTGGTAGATGACATAAAACAATTTTGTTACTTAGAAAGTAGATAGACTTCACGCTGGGTGTGAATGGAGAAAGACATCCAGACTGTCTTTTATCCATTTATTTTTGGAATTCCCAAGTCAATCAAATAAACATAATAATAATAATAGTAAGGTTAATCTGGTCTCTACTCATTCAACAGAGAAAGCAGAGATGTGGATCCAATTATGTAAATATTGTAAAATCAGTTTACATTTATCTTTTTCTGCATCTCCTTGGTACAGCTCCGGTTCAGCATGCTTGACGCGATCCTTTCGGTCTGAATGATTTAATTCTGGGTCCAAAACCATTCAAGATTTGTTTGAACAAGAAAATCCTGTTTTCTTTGGAGCATTTTGGAGAAGGCATAATTACAGTGTTGCGAACGCGATGCTCTGCTTAAGGAGCTGTCAGCATTTCCATATTAAATCCCTATTTTCAGGGGTTAACAAAATTACCAGAAAAAGAAAAAAAAATTAGAGAAGAAAAAAAAAGAAGGCTCCATTAGGCCTGAAACTTACTGTTTAGGTTTTTAATGCAGGAGGGAGGTTTTGAAATCAAATTGTGCAAAATTAATTTGCGCTGTAGGCTTGCAAAACTGTTCATGTCACTTTTTTCATGCTTTTTTTAAATTAAAAAAAAAAAAAAAAAGCCCACAAAAAAGCTCACTTATTTTGCTTGCCTCTACTGTACAGTGCTCTTCAAAGTTAATGGCATTTCCATACAATACCCCCAATGTAATATGCCTCAGAGGCAGCATAGATTGAATAAGTGACTTGGAGCCAGGGACTCCCAAGTTTATAATTTAGCCACTGACTCACTGTGTGGCCTCAGGCAAACCACGTAACTTGTATGTCCTCATCTATGGTATGGTCTCAATTTTCCATTGTGTTGCACAACATGTAAGGCGCTCTGCTCGTGTTCAACAGAGGCTTAACCCGATGCTGAGTGGGTTACCAAATCCTTGTAGAGGATTTGAGACTTGCACAGCTCCTGTTTGCCAGATTTTGTCCATTCATTTTGACCTGTAGGAAATCAGTATTCACTGAGATGGCCCAGGTGAGCTCTCGGTCGAAACATCTGCATCTACAGAGCAGTCTGTCATGGCACTGACCCTGAAAGACTTTCACTGCAAAACCTGAGTAGAAGAACTGGGAAGTTGTTTTGGCTGAAAGTAGGCTGGTATGCACTGGACCTGATGGAAACTCAATTGTTGACTGTTTCTGTACATGTTTAGCTTTCTTCAGTTGTTTCTGCCTTGTCCCTCCATGTCTGAGGGCTTCCTCTACCACAATGCCCACGTATCTTTGCATACAGTGGAGAATCAAACTCCTGTCGTATTTTATTTGTTTCACATGGAGAGCACAACATGGGCACTGGATGACTGACAGAGAGCTTTTCCTGGAAAACAGCTACTCTTAAGTAGTAGGTCTTTCAGCATTTAGCCAGGACTGGAAAGGGCCCCTTTGCAGTAGGTGCTGTACTGTACACTGCTGTGAATGACATCAAGTTTGTGGGATCACAATAATAGAAATATGAAATTATAAGCGACCATTTGGGTCTTTGCTTTCAGTTGTCCATATTGCAGGCAAATGTACTGGGTGGGAAGCTCCAGTGTGTTTGTAGAAAGGCACAACAGAGCTCCTCTTCCAGCGTTACAGACATCTACAGCCTGGTAATAAAAGTCCAAGCATTGCAGCTAGGATGTGTCACAAAAGGAGAAAAAAGAAAGATTCAATGGGTTGGCAGCACCCTGGGCCAAGAACAGGGCAGATCCAGACGGGCAGCAGGTCACAGGCAGACTTCCCCTCTCCTAAGAGACCTTAATTCAGCCACAGACAATCACACAAAACAATGTGGCTTCAGATAGGTCTCTCTTCTTCTTCACCGCATGCCTACACAAGCTGCCAATATCTGGCCATTTGTTTGACCTCATGGAAACATCTGTCTTTTACAGCATCTTGCAGCATGAGCTCTGCAGATTGATGGCACATTTTGTGAAAATCCATGTCTTTTATTTTCCTTTCTTGATTCCACAACTTTACAGCTTTAGACTCTCTAATGTCTTCACACTGTTCTTTTGTTGTTGTTTTTGTTGTTGTTGTTGTCCATGTATGGTCCCAGTTTCCTATCTGTGGAACGGGAATGGTAGCATATAGCATCTTATAGGACATATAGAATTATAAAACGTAGGGCATCGCACCATGATCCATTGTTCCCTACCACTTCACAGAGTGGTTTTATGTCTCTGAGAAGACTTGTCAGTAGAACAAAGATCTGGATTTGTGTCCTGTCTTTAAACATTCATTTCCATCCTTAATTGGTTTCTCACTCTAGACTATTAGAAACCTTTTATAGAGAGGGTGCTTGCAGGAAAACCTTTGACTCTGAGAGTGGGGAAAAATGTGAAATATCTCATTTGATTACTATCTGAATTCTAAGTTGCATTTTCAGAAGTTGCTTGTTCACCTTATGCAACTTGGTTTCTTATGGCTATTTTGTATTGTTGGTTGGACTGGCTTCCTTGTTGCTGTGGATCTCTATTGTCACACAACAAGCATAGAGCTACCAGCATGGACACACAATGCTGGTTAATGCAGATTCACATCAAGGTGCCTTGAGCTACCGAATTTTTATTTGTTTGGAGCTAACCTGAGAAATTTTCAGATCCTGCTGACCCAAAGTTAAATTCTTTCCATCAGTTTCTCCTAAGAAGAAAACAAAATATCTCAAGAAAATCAAGAACAGTTTCTGGAGAAAATAAATCTGGTATTTAACACCCTGCCCCCATATGCAAACAAATCCATAAAATAAAATAAAATAAAATAGAAGAGGGGAGGAGAGGAGAATAAAACAATAACAACTACAAACCGAAAGGGAAGTTTCTGATCAGCAGTACTTGTTTGTCCTCCTGATGTGATATAAATGCCATGAAGCTATCCTGCAATGCCAAAAAGGATGCCATTTTTATCCATAGGAAACAGTGAAGTTTTAATTCAGCTTTACACTAATGAAAAGGTTTCTCTTCTGCCAACTAGTGAATATTAGCCAGCTTGCCAGCTCGTCTAAAAAGGTGTGAGACAAGTCTCATAAAATTAGGATGTATTACTAGAATCATGTGGGTGATTACTCTCAAAAGTAATACCTATAAGACAGGAGACTGATGAAAGCAAAAGTTACCCTCCTTTCTGCAGGAAAACATGTTAAATTGACACTGTGCACCGGATTTTACGGTGGTTTATGGGATTTGCAAGGCCTACTGGTAGTAGAATTTGGTAAAGCAGTACAGCTTGAGACCTCTAGAAAGAAAACTATCAGGGAAGAACAGGCTCAGATGTTCAAGAACAGCTCTCTCTCGCTGGGTATGTGGTGATGTGGTTTGAGTTTCAAAGGCAATGGTAGAGGCAGAAGGCTGGGGAGGTTTGTAAATTCATTCATTATTTGTTTGGAGTTTCTAGTACCTGAAGGGAGCCTACACGAAAGCTGGGGAAGGACTCTTTTTTCAGGCTAAATCTACCCTGTATATTAGGAAGCAGTTCTTTACTGTGAGGGTGGTGAGACACTGGAACTGGTTGTCCAATGAGGCTGTGAATGCCCCCTGCCTGGAAGCACACAAGGCCAGGCTGGATGGGGCTCTGAGCAACCTGGTCTAGAGGGAGGTGTCCCTGCCTATGGCAGGGAGTTGGAAGTAGACAATCTTAAAGGTCCCTTCCAACCCAAAACATTCTATGATGGGGGAGAAAGACTTTACACATACACTTAAAACATGGATGTAAGCATACAAGAGCTGAATGTCTGTAAAGTTCAGATACTGACTTTCTGAAGCATCAGCTAACAGACCTGATTCTCAGATAAGTGACTGCAAGATTTGTGTAACACTGTGGGGTTTTCTTTGAAGACCTCTGCAGTGCTGGACAGACTTTTCAAACAGGGCATTTTTTACCTTATGCCAAAGGCATTTCCAAAGAGAATCCCAATGCTTTCCCTATAGCTGTTCTTGCACTTGATTAAATTCCAAGTATCTTCTCTCCTGGAGAGATGGAGCCACCTACATCCCATTGCTTTCAGCTCACGGGTGCCAGCTGGTAGATGATGTTGGTACTGGAAAAAATGATTTTGCACCACAACTACTCTTGCAGTTGAGCTTTTGTATTATGTGCAAGTTCCTCCAACTCAATGACACCGAGGAACAGAAGCACTGCTGGACCAGAGCTGCACTCATGGCTGTATGGGTGTCGCCAAACCACCTGGCCTGCTAGGAAAAAGAAGACTTTCTCTTTAATAACAGATGGTGGTAGTGAGACATGAAAATTAGGACATATTTTCATTTGATATTGGAATATCATGAGCATCAGTTATTTTGGGAAGGAGTCCAAAGAATACTTGGAGAGAGTCTAAAACTGCAGATGAATCCACAGGTTTATTTTATTGGGTGATTTCAGTTCTGCCAAATATTTGTAGTGTAAAGAAATCATAAAAATTGCTGGTGGTCCTCGCCTGGCGGGTACTTCTCACATATTTGAGACAGTTGTACGAACTGTGACAAGAATGTTTGATCTATTAGCTTAAAAACAAATTAGAGTCTTCAAGAGAAATAAATGAAGTATAGATGGTAGAAATACATTTCTCTTATCTTATGGAGACCAGGAATTTTTGCCCCCAGGCTTTATTTGCATTTAATTATCGCAGTTTGGATTTCCTCTACAGCATGCATGGAGGTTTAGTCTGTCTCTTTCCATCCTCTGTTCTGAAATAACATTAGTACCTGTTAATGATTATCATTGTCAATTATGTATTCTGGTTGCATGCACATTATAAGAAATATCAGTTTGTTTTAATAAATCTTCAAAAGGCAGCCTAAACCTGTGCCTTATCTTCTTTCTGCTTTGTAATTTATTTGTTTTTATGGTTATGATATGTGAAAGACACTGCTTTCTCCCAGGGACTCTGAATGGGCATCCACTCAGCAGTTCAACACTGAGATGACAGGCAGAAAGGGCTTTATTTAACATAGCTTGCCAAATGAACCAAGAAGGTCGAGTATCCCAAAGATACACAGAAGAAGAAGAAGTAAGGAATATAAGTCTCAAAATGCAAAAGACAGTCAGTCAGCTGTATAAAGGAGAGAAAACCTAAATGCACAGTGAGCCCATGGATGGTTTAGCGTCGAGCTTACTGAGTTGCTGAGCAGCCACTGCTCACTCACTGTAGTTTCTTTTTTTGTGTATGTGTATCACTAAAATTATTGTTTACTAGAACAATAATTTCACTGTAGTCCTGACCTGGCAGAGGACAGATTGTCTAACTTCCCGTTAGCCTGCAAGGAACAAGGGTAGTTCCGTATAAAAAGTTTTCGCTGCATATTGAAAGAGAATTTTGTTTTGAAGAGTTGTGCGAATTTGATGTTTATACCATTTGCCCATGCATATTCTCAGGATTATTTTCATTCGCTGGACAGGCACTGAAATGTCCGCTCCAAAAGGAACACTTTAACCAAGCATTCTTTATGTGGTCTTCAATTAATAAACAGGAATACGCCTTTCTAACCCTGTGGGTAATGATTTTTCTGTTTGCTGCTACTGTATGTAACCTAAATGAATGGGACATTTATATACTATCCTTTCATCTGAGATATCAAAGCACTTTATAAATATGGGCCAATTGGTCTGATGTGCAACCACTGAATTGTGGCATTCTCGAGGGTGGCATGCGGTTGACATTTTGGCTGGGAAAGCACATTTGAAAATCAGGAACTGTTGGTTTTCTCATTTGGGATAGACTTAGAGGTGGGGTGAGGCTATGTGAATTCATCTCTAACACATACCTGCCCCAACGCTGGGAAGCAACACCACTACCTCCTTCCCAGCTAAGTAAAGTATGGGCTTTGGCTAGGGACATGACCAAAGCATCTTCCATCACTGTATCACTAACTCTAATCCAGCTCAAGATGGTGGCTCTCAAAAATTATTACCATATGGCAAGCTGGTGAATTGCCTCAAGAAAATGTGCTTGGTGGTCCCAGATTAGTTTTGTATGGTCAGGTGTCTACACCACAAAACCACCATCGTAACTGCTGTAACTACTGGGTTTCAGAAGGGAGGTCCAGGACTGAGCATTGGTAGTACAAGTGATGCTTCTCAAGGTAGGATCCCGAGGCCAGAGAGACAAAGCTGTTTTCTTCTGTTAAGTATTTCTTGGCACATGTTTCCACTTCAGCTGCCTGAGCTGTCAACCAGCTCGTATGGTGCTCTCCATTGTTATTGTGGCACCTTCACACAGAAGGCTTATCCCTCTCCTGCTCCTACCCTGATGAACAATGGTCACAAAAAATGTCAATAGGAAGTGTGTATCGAAGGTATTAAGTTCAGACCACACAAGTGGTCTTTAACTTCTTTAGTATGACTTGGAAAAGCCTCCAGGAACACAGGACTGGGAGAAGTTTCTGGGTTACTGATCCCAACTTCCTACTATTGCAGGTTTCCACTTTGCCTAATCCTTTGGAAAATCTGACTAATCTCTAAAACTGTGGACAATCACCAGAAAATTCACAAGCCCTCCGTATACAAAAGGTGGCAGATCTGTTTTGCACGTCATATTCATTGCATTCAAAAGTTGTAATGAGTTTTGCAACCATGGAGTTAAGAATTGCCATACCTGCGGGGTGGAAGAATTAATGTATTCTAAAGGGATGATTCGGGTGACTGCAAAACCACACCTTAAAACCATTTAAGCACATACCAGCTCAAGATTTTCTACCTGTCAGCTTTACCATTTCTTTCAGAAGGAATAGCTCCTATTTCTCATGTGAAATAACACTAGCTCTTTGTGTCATAATTAAGACTATTTGAGGTAGGCAAGAAACTGTTATAATGAGGGCAAACCACCAGCAGAAGATCATAATATTTTATCTAAAGAAGATACAGCCAAACTGTCAAAGAAAGATGAACTTACTGCATTTTCACACCATGAGAAAAATCTATCTAAATTCATCATCCAAAACAGGAAAACACAGATTCTTTCCACAGGAAGAACAAATCTTGGGAAAACTACTGTGTTGTTTATGCCAGGAGAAAGGTCTATTTACATCTCTAAGTCAAATTCTACTCCAAGTCCCAGGGACTCTTCTCTGAATTTGACCTCTTTGATTTGCTAGCACGTTTTTAAAACTTATAAGTATACAGTTGATGGACTAGAGTGTGGCCTGGATGCTATTTGTTCATTAGCAGACCATGGTATAGTTGTCAGGAATATCAGCAGCATTAAGAAGAGGAAAAAGTAGCCCCCACAACCTTGAACTACCACTAGACACTACTCCTACTTATTGTTGGCAAGAGTACAAGTCCACCTTTGCTCAAAGTATCTCAAAGGGATTTCTTAAAGTGTGTTAGTTCAGGGCAACACATTCTTTCCAAAGGTTTTACCAGGCATTTATGTTGAATTGGGTTTGCTGGAAGAGGGAATGTGCACAGTCCTTATCGCTTGTGCAGATGTTACATTGGTGAAAGTTATTCAAACTGTGCTTGCAAACTTGTCTGCAAAGCATTTGGAGTTGGTAGTACCTGGGAGGAAGGGAAATCCGGGATAAAGTAGAGCAGAGGCCAAACACTGACACAGTGAAAAGGATCATCCCCAACCATTTGCAGTACTTGGAGTAAACGACTGGGACATTTGAATTTGCCTCTCTTGAGAAGAAAGGAAGAAAACAAAGTGACTTGCTGTAGAGTATTTTTCTCAGTCTGTGGTTAGAATGGCTCATTTCATACAGTATCTCTGCCACACATGAAATAACAACTGTGAAGTAAAACAAAACATCAAGTGGAGGGTCTGCATACAGAATATCAAGTGGGGATCTGCCATGCCTGGCAGACTAACTCCCTCCTGTGCTGCTGTGGTCCTCTAAGATAGGTGTAGTTGCTTTGTGGTGCTTCTCCATCCATCCTTGTGCAGCTTTATTTACAGGAGCTGCTTCCAAAATCCTATAGTCTCCCAACTATGTGCTTAAACACTTTACTGAATTTGGGCCTTGGAGAGCAAGGATAAATACCAAATTTGGCATTGTCTCTCACCCCAAATTTCAAACATCATGAAGATTGCAGTACTTAGATTTCATTATAAATGACAAAATTCTAGATAATGACAATGTTGGTGTGTACATCTTGGCTGACTCACAACACTGCTCCACATTTGGATTTTTGATGCAAGCCCCATCTCTAATTATAGTGTCACAAGGACTGGCTGAGTGCAGTGCCTCTTTTCGACATTGCGATGTGTTGGACAGTGTATTTTATTCCAAACCTCTTCTGCTATTATGTTGAGAGTCTTAGCTGTAGTGTGAGCTATCCAGGTATCCAGACTTAGGGTTTTTGTACTCAACTCTGAAGGGGTATTTTCTTTCCCAACACCCAGAGAAACCGAGCAACAACGTTTTCTCTAAACATACTCCCTATCTCTGTGCCAGTATAGTTGTTGTATACAGAACAGATGCATAGATGTATACAGGGTTTTTCCTTTTTCCTTGGAAGATGGAAATTGTCTCCCTTTCAAGCTGAGATCCAGGTCAGTTTCTCTTATTGACTCATTTATGGACTTTGGGTGCAGCCGCTCGTCGCTGCTTCACCTGCCCATCTCTCTGCACATTCCCAGAGCTCTCCAGGTTCCTTCTGACCCTGCTCTCCCAATATTCCTGGGCACACAGACTGCTCAACTGGCTGTGGGACTGGCTTCCTCACTGAAGACAAAATACTTTCTTTTCACATCTCACTTGCTTTCCATAAAGTTAATCAAGCAGCCCTTCTTTTACAGCGCAGCTGACCCTTTGGTCTTCCTTCCTGGCATCCAGAAGATTCCTGAAGCTTCCAGAACCTCCCTCCCTCCCCTCTTTAAAGCTGACCGGTGCATATAGCTAGCAGCTCCCACAGGAATGAGAAGCTTTTTGGCTCACAGAGAAAATATCCCCAACAGGGATGCATGTACTGTGCCCATATAAAGCTTCCTTTTTAAAAGACATCGTTGGAGATATTGATGCATTTCTATTAGAGATGAGTTGAAGCCGTGAGAGTGGTTCCAAACACAATCAAACCATGGGGTTACCTAAAGTCAGGAGTCAGAACCTGATGTATTCTGTTTGGCTCAAATTGCTCTCCTGTTTGCATGGTGCTGCACAAAGAGGATCCCTGCCCTGGTGGGAGGGTTGCTGCCATCGCTATGAAACTGAGCACTGAAGGCTTGTCATCCAAACCAGCAAAGCTGGTACCTGGAGGGGTGAGTGATTGTGACCTCCCGCCCAGGCACTCAAAGCAAACGTTCTCTCAACAATCACCGAGTTTCATGGATGTAAAAAACAATTTGCAGATGAAGCAAGGAGCAAAATCTCCATGCATTCATGTTACTGGAGGAAAAAACAAAAATCTCCTCCTTCAGCCTTAGCCTGCCTGTGTCTTTGCTGTGTAGTGCACAGCAAGCGGTGCTTCTCATTTCATCAATTGACAAACACCATCCACAAAACATTTCCAGGCACAGTCATTTTCTTTTCTCAGGTTTACTCAGAGGTTCTTACTGAGGTTTGCATTTTTCCACGCATGTGCTGAGAATAAACCTGCCCTTACGATCTCATCTCTCGCGCTGTGAGAAGTTTTGATCGTGTAATTCATAAGCAACTTCGTGTTTGGAGCCTTTCTGCAGCCATCCTGTCTCTGGATCTCCTCCCTTTGCAGCAAACTGCCCTATTTACCAAATACCACAGGACTTTCTGAACTGCAGCATTTCATTCCACGTCTTAAAGAGATTTTTCTCATTTAAAAATAATTTTACTGTGGTTTTACAGTCAGCGTGGCTCCCCCCAGAAAAACAAAGCAGAAAGCCCTGCAGGCCTTTTCCTTCTCCATCTCCCATGCTTACACTGGTGTAATGGCACTGGAGCCAATGGAATTGTTCCTTTTTCACACCAGTGTATATGAGGCTGAGCTCGGATGGGACGTACGCAACACCTTCAAAGAACCACAATGGGGGACTGGGCCAGAAAGGTGTCTCCATCTTTCAAATGCAATCTCAAAATGCCCCTGGGTCTTCCATCTCTCAAGTAGAAGAGCAGAGGCATCAGCCAGAAGGATGTAACCTCCTCGGTGTGAAATCTAGCAATAAGTTTGACACCGAGAACAAGGTAAAAGGAGCACAGCGGAGCCCTTCAGGAATGTAAGCAAGAAATAAAGTGTCCAGATGAAATTAGTGTTACTGTCTGCCTCGTGAAGAGGCTTGGGAAGCCCAGCCAAATGCAGGGCTCTGGTCTCAGAGCAGCCGCAGTGGGGGCGGTCTGTGTGCCAGGGCGCTTGCAGCCCAGTGACAAACAGCAAGCAGAGCACGGGGCCAGCACAAATGGAGCCAGGCAGAGCTAAAATATCCCTGCTGGAGCACGGTCCCATGGGGCTAGTGTTATGTCTTACCAGAAACAAAGAGACGAGCACATTTCCAGTCTCAAAGGCTTCTCTGTCCCATTAAGGAAAACTCCAGACTACAATTAGAAAAAAAAAAAACAAAACAAGAAAAAGAGACGCAGACCCAGTGTGCCAGTTTGCATCCAAAATGCAGCCTAAAAAAAGAGGGCACGCTCCCAGGAGAAGGCTGCGAGCACCCTTTGGGGCTTGTGGCTCTGCTTACCTTGCTCTGGAGAGTAGGAGTGTGTCCCCATTGGGACTATCCCTCCCCTATGGTCGGAGCCCCCGGGTAAATATTGACACAGCAGTGGCTGAATCACTGCTTCCTGCCCTGCCGAGGTGTCTCTTCCACCCTGCGTGCAGCCAAGCCCACCCTGCACAGCCCAAAATACCAGATGGGAGTTGGCACCAAGGGATGCAAGGGACAAGAGTGCCTCTGTTTGTGTAGGGCTGACATGTCTGTTTGCTCTGTGAGTGGGCAAATGTGGTCTCTGGGCGGTTGTTCAGGAGGACCAGCAGCAGGAATGGTGGACACGCAACAGGACAAGGGACTGGGGGGCTCCCAGTGCTGTTCCTCCACCTTTGGCAAGCCCTTCACACTCCAAATTCTTCGTCTGCTGCTATAAGGTATTGTGCCAAGCACAGTTAATAATCAGAGGGTGATCCTGGGTTCATGAAATCTGTGTGCATTCATTAATTTGAGAGAAGGGACAGGGAGAAGATACAGTCTCGGTTTTCCAACTGTTGCCAGCTCAGGATTCAACTGTAAGACATCATGATCTGGACCATGCCCCAGATCCACTCAGATCAGAACCTTGGGGTAAAGCACAGAGAAGGCTCGGGCACCAGGAGGTGGTGACCACCAGCTGGAGCTGTCCACGTGTGTCACCTATGGTTGGGCAGTTACTGGAGGGTGTAATCCAGCGGGATTCGGAGGAAGCTGAGGCTACAACTGCAGAACAGGTCTGGATTTCATTTCAGGTCTGCCACAGATTTCCTAACTTGGTTCCAGCCTGTAATGCAGAAATGATACGTTCCTCCTTCACGGAGCTGCACAAGGCCCAGTGTTTGAAGGTCTCAATACTGATTGAAGATCTTAGAGAAAAAAGGCTGTGTAAGAACAAGAGCATATGCTATGGATCTCTTTATGTATATGAGAGGCACTGTATTTATATATTTCAAACCTGGCACTGGGTTACATTTTCATTCCCCAGTACAAAGGCAAATACATTCCAAACAAAGCAAAGTTGTTTCAACAAAGCAAGGGTTGAAATCTCTCCAGGGCTTCATTCTGTCTCATTTAGATCGGGCATAAGATCTTAAAACAGAGTTTAGTGGTCGGCCGATCATGTTCCTCTGGGAAATGACAGAGTGGTAATTCAGAAAGGGTAGTGAAGTACAGCATTGTCTTGGTCTGCAGGACTGTTCTTCAATAAAACCAGAGGCTCACCCAGCTTACAGGAGAACATTTTGTTCCAAAGGAGCTGTGGCTCTTCACTAAACAAAAGAATTCACCTCCGGCTAGACTTGGGTGTAAAATGAAAATGTTCTTGGAGACAAAGTGTCTTTGTGAAGACAGTATTTCCATGATTCCTGTCACGATTGCCTGGACATATCTAGCAGCTGAAATGAAAGTTAGGACAAGAGGTATATCTTCAGGGCACTGGCTCTGCCTTGGCCGTGGGTTACAAATTTCCTTCAAACCTGAGAGAGTGTTTCAGTTCAGACAGGAGCCCCAAAGAGGTCAGTAAGCATGTAGTGTCCTGTCTGGCCATGGGCTGGCACTCACCCACCCTGCACTGAGGACCCAGATTGGATAACAAGTAAATCTAGTCTTTCAGGGTTTTCCCAAAAGCCTTTCCTTGGAGTAAACAAGTTCTCCCATATCTGTCACAAGAGATTGGGAAAGAATCCCAAGGTCTAAATAGCTAAATACAAAGGCTTAAGAGATATGCCTCTTCCCTTCCAACCTTCTCAGTGTACTCAGGTAAGTGCATAAAGAGATGCAGTAGGGTCATTCAGGGAAGTAACTCATGTCCAGACTGGTATAATTCAGGTGTTCACGTACGGTTGTCTCCCATCCAGATGTATTCTCTGGGCAAGGTACAGCCTATGCTGTGCTTCAGTGTATGAACATTCACAAAAATCACCTCAGGCTGTGAAGTTTCAGGGTATGTTTATTACAAGATTATTTTCCTAAAAAAAAAATTACACCGTGTCTCTGGGGATGATATACAATGGGAAACACGTGAAAATTTAATGGGTTCCAAGAGTCAGTTCCTAGCTTCCTCACATATTTAAGTCAAGAGAATTCCCTTATCACCTTCAGGTCAGCTAGGGAGGTCTTTGTGTACAGCCAAAGTGCCCAGCCTTTGCTTGAAAAGCATGTATTGGTCTGCAGACTTTTAGGCAAAGCAACAACCAAACAAGTTGTGCAGAGGTGTTCTCTTGTGCTCTGCCTAATCAGGGCCTCCTGCAGAGCCTGCCCCTTTTTCACCCACATACTGCTTGCCAATGAAAGCCAACAGCCTCCATTCTGCTCAAGATGGAAGAAGACACTGTGAGACTTTTCACTGTCTCTTGAATTAAATATTGTGAGTCTTCTATGACATTAAAGTCTTGTAGGACTATAAGGCTTATCAAAACCTTATGCTCGGGCAGTCAGATGTTGAAAACCTGAGGAAAGCTGTAGTCGTCGTGCTTCAGAGGGAAATGCTCCTGTGACAGGCCTTTGAGAGGGACAGTGCCACTAAAAGCATCTCTTGTCACAGATTGAGGATAACCCAGCTGGGATGTAGCTTTGTCATTAGTCAGCACAAGAGCCACTCAGTGTAGGCAATGGAGGCCTGTCCACTGCCAGCTGTACAACATCCTTGCTGGGTTTTCTGTCAGGACCTGAAATCTCGTTGACTCATGTGTACTGAATTTCCAGACTTGACTCACTGGCTACAAAACCCATGAGATTGCATGGTTTGTCTCATATTTTTCCTGGGGGAAAAAAATAATATAGTATTGTAACATAACTACGTTTGATTAAGAAATATTCGAATTGACTTGGAAAGCTCCAGAGCGTATGTATAATGAAATTAAATGCATCTCCACAAGCAAAGAATAAAAAAGTCCCAATTTTCAGGATTTCTCTCTATAATGTTCTTGGTTGCCTCAGCCTTTGGGTTTAAGGCATGTGATACATCTCCTATCTCTCCTCTTTTGTATCACTTAGTACCTGCTGAAGCTGACCTGTCTCTGGCTTATTCTTGGGCCATATATGGCAAGAAATACCATGGAGAAGGGTACAAACAATAGATAAACAGATGGTTTTAGGCAATGTGCTATCCAGTTCACTAGTACCAAAAATCTGCTGTGCAAATGGAAACACTTCCTCATTTAGTGCAAAGCCAACCTGAGAAACTAATTGTCATAGCAGTTAAGATCAAAATCTTTTCAAAGAAAAAGAAAAGAAAAAAAGGGTGAAAGAGTCAGAAAAAGGAAAACAGTTGGGCTGTTTACAGTGCTAATAAGAACATAATAAGAGCATTTAGAAACACAACAGTTTTTATTAAGAAAAGAAAGCAAGACTTCCAGAAGAACTGTGTGTGATGCAAGAGCTATCTGCTTAAAGATACAGAAAGCCTTGTGGGTTTCTCTGATATAGCTAATGGATGGACTCAAAAGGTAACAGAGCATCAGCTCTGCTTCTAGATGCGACTGTTGTTCTTTTTGAGCCTAATCTTATATCAGATTTGATGACCTAAATGGTGACTGTAGACAATGTAAACATCTCTTCTGGGCTAAAAATCTGATTCAGACATGGCACATCAGCGTAATTTCCTGTGGCAGAGCACGCTGTTGCTGTTCTTGAAGGGTTGCAGGTCTTTTCCTTTGGGCAGCAGTTACTGACCACTCATGTAGGCAACATGGAAGATTGGTGGGACTTCTGATCAGTTGCAGTGCTTCCACCTCCTTACTGTTTCTTCTAGCTCTGTGGATGCAGTTGGGATTCTCATTTTAGTTCCAGAGAATCTAAACCCTCTATCCAATCAGTTCACCATCCTCAGCAGGATTCTGGGAAGGCGGACATGTAGTGGATGGAGAGGAGAAAATGCCTTTGCAGAGCTACAGTAAGAATGGCATCTTAAAGCAGAAGAGAATTTCCTTCTCTGCTTTATTTCTGCGCTGCAAAGAGGAAGGAAGGACAGTTTCTTTGAAGAAGATGCATCAGAACAGGCAGAGGGTAAAGGAGCCATCACAGGGCTACGTTGGCAATGTCAGTTCATGGAGAAGGTGAAAGCAGGCTCTGCTCATGGCTCCATCACGGGACCCTGCCAAGGCATTTCATTTTTCATGTGTTCCAGTCTGGCCCCATGTGCTGCAGCCTGCATGAGGCTCGTCTGTGCAGCACTTTGAGCACAGCAGGATCAACGTGTTAGGTAACAAACGCTGTCAAGAGGAGTTGCCTGCTGCCCAGCAGGCACTGCCCCTCTTAATACCTACATCCTCCTTCCCCGCTCCTCCTCACGGAGATGTCAGGGCATTCGCAGGGACTTTGCTGTTGTAGGAAGCAGCAGGAGCTGCTGAGTGCTCCAACAAGTCTGGATTTGACCCACAGGTGTCAAAGAAGGACCTCAGTTTCTTGGAAAATCTGGTCCCAAGTGAGTGTAAAGAAGTGCACATTTTGTCAGGAAGTGAAGAAAGTCTCACTGAAATTAAGCCAGGGACAAAGATGAAACAGCAGATGGCCCGTGACAAACTGTGAGAACAAATTTGTTCACATGACATAGGAATAAGTATGTACTCATAACGGACTATTACTCAAGAAATTTTGAAACAACACAACCCCACAGAAGTCATAATGTGATTAGTCACCTGAAGCCAGTCTGGCTAGCCCTGGTGTTGTACCTGAAAGAAGGGAAACAGCCTCCAAAATAGAACAAAACAATAATAAAGGAAAAAAATAAAATAAAAATAAAAAAGAATTCCAATTCCAAGGAGATGCCCAAGCTTATGAAGTCAGAAAAGCTTTCTGTTGCTCCAGAACTCAAAAGTGAATTCAAATCTTCAGAGTAGCCCATGGATTGTTGTGAAGATTCTTAAAAAGCAAGGAGCCAGAGGAAGGAGCCTTGCTGAAGTGACTCAACCCATAGATGTTTAATCTGACAACAGAGGGCGAGTCCTTTTGGTGAAAGGTCTTGGCCTCTAAAACAGACTTTGCCACATGCTCCATTACGGCACAGTTCTGGTAACCTACAGTTATTTCCAATATCCTTTTTTCTTTTAACTTATGGGAGTGACCGGTGAGTTGGGTTTCAAATCTAGAAGAATAGAACTGATCTGGGATGTATTATCTCAAAGTAATGTTTCACACGAGACCTCTGAGTTTGAATGGGCATATTTAATTACAATAAATCACTTTGTGGTAAAGGTAACTTTATTTTCAATAAAGATTCTGGTATCCGATATATGTATATGTGTGATTTCCATATACTCAGGGATTCCTAGGATAGAAATGTGATTTTGTTTATTTTAAAAATATTTACCAATAAACTTGCCTGATGGTTCTGTGAATTTTACATACCCTCCTAAGTTCCTCACCCAAAAATGGTGTGGGTGTTCAGAGTTTGTTGGTATTTGAAGGGCTTGGAGAATATGCCCTACAAGGAGAGACTGAAGGAGGAGCTGGGGCTGGTTGGTCTGGGGAAGTGGAGGTGAGGGGAGATCTCACTGCTCTCTTCCAGTATCTGAAAGGTGCTCACAGCAAGAGCA
>VXAB01006969.1:138326-152292 GCA_013399175.1 Odontophorus gujanensis
TGGGCTCTGCTCACTGCTGACAGTGACAGCACGAGGGGAAATGGCCTTAAGTTGCACCAGGGTAAGTTTAGGTTGGATATCAGGAAACACTTCTTTGCAGAAAGGGTTGTTCAGCACTGGAATGGGCTCCGCAGGGAGGTGGTGCAGTCACCATCCCTGGATGTGTTTGAGAACCATTTGGATGTGGTGCTCAGAGCCATGGTTTAGTGGAGGGCTGTTAGAGTGAGGGCAGTATGGTTGGGTTGTGGTTGGACTTGGTGATCTTTGAGGTCTTTTCCAACCTGAGTGATTCTATGATTCTATGATTTACTTGGCTTCTTGCAAAACCGGGTGTTCGACACAGTGGCTAAAATCAGACTCAGTTTATGAAACCAATGTCACGTCCAGTAGCATCTGTAACCAATGCGGAAATTGCATCCCCTCTCAGTTTTAATTACACCTTGACTACAGACCAACAGTGCAAACCAGCATCACTCTGTATCCAAATCAAATCTGAGCAGCACAAAATTGTTGGCTTTTGAGAGGCCAAATTCAGATTCCAAAGATGGAATTTGTCCATGCAAAAGATGCACCACCCTTGCATAGGTAAATGCTGCTGTTGGACTCTCATTTACCACAAGCAGTCAGGACATCAGTTTCACTTCTCACAGGAGGCAGGAGTATATTTAGACTATCTTGGGATGCAGCTGCAGTGCCAAGTGAGGGTGCACGCCTGTGCTCGGGCTCACAGGCACACGTGTACACCACAAGCTTAGGAGCTAATTCAGAAACTCAATCAGAAAGAGCAGTGCACAAAGGGCTCCTTCAGGTTGCTGCATCACTACAGAGACTGTGTGACTCATTTCAGCACCTGAACATCCTTTGTCTTTGAAATGGGTCCTCTGATCAGTGGTGACTCACTTGGAGCATGATTGCCTTCTATACCTACAGCTCATTTCTTGAAGCGCTGTGGGAGCCCCCATCTCCACTCTCTTGCACCTTCTCCCTGATCTGCACAGCTTTACGACTTTCTTGGGAACACAGAGGCAACACCATCCACCTACAAGTCTGATATGATAGGAATTTATTGCAAAGAATCATTGAATGGCCTGAGTTGGAAAGGACCTCAAAGACAATCTAGTTTCAAGCAGAACCATGGGGAGATTTGCCACCAACCAGATTATTTATATCCAAATCTCCCAACTTCAACCATTTAGAAGTTAGTTTGCCCAACTAAGATAGCTGACATGGTCCTACTAGAAGCACTGAAGGAGGAGAGACACCCCCTGTGCATGGCACTCCAGAGCATGATTGTCACATCCTTCTTAGGGACCCAGTTGGTTTGGACTGCTTATCCCCAGAAGTGCTTTTGTCTCTACTGTTGACCAGCAGACTGGCTTCCACTAGATGCAAGATAAACAGCTGAAGTGAGACGAGCTGAATCCCATGCAGATGCCAATCAGTGGAAAATCATGTCCTCGCTTTCCCCTCAAGGTTTCTCCTTCTCAGACCTTTCCCTTTTTGGCTGACAAAAGACTAAGAAATCAGTCTGCAGCAGTTTGACTGCGAGGCAGATAAAATCAGTAGTCAAACAAAAGCAGCTAAGATAGCCAAGACTGCTTGAAAAGTTAAATTCATGTTCTTCTCATACTGATGAATTAGTTTTTAAAAATTCAAGTTTCCCCATTCTCACAGGGTAACCCATTAATCTTTTGGTAGCATCCAACATCCTGGGCAGGCAACACAGCAGGAAATCCTCTCCTGGAGGTGCTCGTCACCTCTCCCTCATTACTGTATCACCTGGCCTATTTCCTCAGAGATTCTGATAACCTTAAGTTCTGTCAATGATGGCAGCACTGAAGTATTTCCCTGTTACTTGCAAATGGGGAGCACAGAGATGTGCAGCTGCGTTCTCTTCAGGAGATCAGTAGTCAGAAGGGCACATCTTATCTTTAGGCACCTGGAGCAGAAGTCCTCTTTTGAAATGTAGTCATTTCCAGTATATGGCATCCACAGCTGAATTAGCCATCCACAGGCATGCACAACTTTCTTTATATTCAGCAAAGAGATGAGGATACTTTTCTTTGAGAATACAAGGCACAATTAGACAGGGCGCTCAATAGAATTTCTGCCTAGAATAGAAGCAGGTATTCTCATCTAGGCACCCTTTCCCATGAAGAGTCAGACCAGATGATCTTTCAAGTTCCCTTCCATCCTGGGCTGTTCTATAATTCCATGTTTCTATATGTATTTCTCATCCTAGCAATAAGGAGGTGGTTCAGCTGCCCCTCTGGCAGGAGGCAGCTTTAGTGTGAGACGTGTTACATGCCAGAACTATTTAATCCACAGCCTATGAAGAAAGACCAGGGAGTTTTATGAGGTGAAGACAGATAAAGCTGAAGGTGACATGAAGTCCATCCCAGGATATCAATTCTCCTAAGGGATGAGGACAAGCTCCCTCTGCCTGTAGCAGGAATAAGTAACTCTGAAGCTGTTCGGAGAGATACAGGCTGTGTCTAAGACTTCCTCTTGGGATACTCTCTCCAGGTAGAACATAATAAATGCAGGTACTTTCAGGGTATTTCTTCATATTGGCATTGTTTAGAAGAATTGAATCCCATCCCAGTTTTTCTGGGTCACATACTAATTTTTCTAACTGGTAAAATTCCTGCCTTGAACAGTCTGTCTCTGTATGAAGAAGGAGGTGCTGAGGACAGTAGGCATCTGTGGACATACAAGATCCTGAATGGCCACGCACAGCTGGGTTGTTACATTCAGAGATGGTCACTGTTCTTGTCTGAGCACCTTGCCTTCAGCACTCATCCAACTCCACTCAGCTACAGCTCTGCCTAGTGTGTGCCTAATACTCCTCAGAGTGAGAGTGCAACTGAATGCTCCAGTTAAGGACATCTCTGCATTGAAACTGTACAAAAAAAATTAAAAAAATAAAAAAGGAGGGGGAGGAAGCAAAGGGAACAGTCATGATGAGCTGCAGCTTTAAGATAAAACAAACAAAACTGGAAAAGAAGGAAATAATAGAATTTTGTATGGTAAGCAATTGTGTTAGCTCGTTGACATGCTCTGTCATGGTTATGGGGGATAACAAAACTGGCTTGTCTGTGCTGCATTTGGAAAGACTGCAACTAAGAGGAAGAGCCTTTGGTGACCAGATTTTGCTCTCTGTTTTTGTCTGTGTTAGTTACTACTCGTGTTTTAATCCTGATCATACTTTAACCATGCAAGAATCAGTAGTGACAGTTATTTGTCATAGTGATAAACCAGATAATCTGAAAGACTGCTGAGCTTCCTCTGCTCTTTAGCATATGGGAGAACATTACACTTAATTTGGTTTGTTTGGCCAGTGTAGACAGGGATTAGCCACACTATATATGGACCATAAACACTGTTCTGGTTAACACTCCAGTTGAGCCAAACCTGAACCTTTCATCTCACTCTTTGCAAACTTCGGTGGTTTGGATGGAAATGGAACCTGGATTTGAACTGTGCTTTATTTTTGTTTTTGTTTTGAAAAAACCAAAACCCAATCAATAACGCTTTTGAAAACCGACTTCCAGCATCCTTAGCCCACCTCCAGTGAGCAGGAATCAGCTGCTTGTGTAGGCAGGGACCTGGTGTTGGGATGAGAGCCAATATACAAAGGAAGGAAACCATTCCATGCAACCTGCAGTAACTTTCCATAAAGATCACAGTGACATATAAGGGCATGCCAAACTTTGTGTCTTAATCCCTCCCACCAACACGTGTGTCTGTTTAGGGAAAACATGGAGGTATATGGAATAAAGATGGACTTCTGAAGGCTGCATGTTTAAGTGGTTTGGTTAAGACAAGGAATAGCCTTTGTTTGCTTTTCACCATCAGTTTGCTATCTGAAATATCAAACCAGCCTGCAATGAAAATGAATTTCTCACATCAGATGTTTCAGATGCCAGAAATAATAGTAGTATGGTGTTAACACCTCAGTATTTGGCTTTCTCTAGGTTGTCTTAACCTAGATAAATCTATTAATTTGTGTCTTTGTATCCACAGCCGGGCTTTAAAATTTGCACTTAATTGCAGCAGAAGTAGTTTTAAAATCCGCTTGTCTTAATGCTGACCATTCGTGTAGCATCTCACCACCTTCTGTGCAATGCATTCCCAATGCTAAAATAAAGGTCCTTCACATGGTATAGTAATTCAGTGTATGCAGACTTTTGAGGCTATTGAAAAACTGATGTTTTCTAATGTGTTCCTGGCTTTTCAAATCGTTATAAAAGTAGGATCCTCCTTACCCTACATTATTTACCAACTGGGCACAGCGGGTACAGCACCCTGGAGCACAGCATGTCTTGCCAAGTCTTTGCATTCCCCAGAGACTGCTCTATCATCCTACACTGTATACAGTGGATTTGATCCAAGAACAAATGTTGCTAATGAGTTCAGTGGAAATTGGAGGTCTACTGTACTGCCTGTAGGTTGGCATATTTGTCAAGCTGGGATGCACAGCATGAACAGTTTCTTCCTCAGTCTCTGCTTTGTTGAATTTTGTAACTGAAGCTGCTCAATACTTACAGGAAGGGATCTGTATATAAGTTGAATTGGGTAAACTGTCACGCTTCCATGCACAAAACTTAAATTACTGAGGACATTAAGCCTATGACTGGCTTTTGCTGCTTCTGGTGTTGACTTGTCCAGTCAAACCAGAATGCTGAAAACTGGAATCTTCTATGAAGCAATGATTAACTTTGCCTCCAGTAGGTGACATGCAGCCCTCACATCTCCATGGGGGATCTGAGTCAGTTAGGACACCACTATTCTGTGTCTGGTCAGGAATAATAGATAATTCAGCAGTTAATACATAGCTACAACATGTCAATGAGAAAAATGTTGAACTCTGCCCATAGGCAGAAGAATGAGAGTAGAACGGTCATTTATATTTAAATGTTAAGTTGCATGTTTACATACAGAGGTCTCTTTGAGTTTGTCTCCTTTCTAGTTGTCCTACAGAAGATGATGCTGGCAGCTAATGAAATTCTCCCTTGAGTCAAAAATAACTTGTCCCACTGAAGTTATGGCAACAGTCATACATGTGTGTGTCATGCATGTAAGTAACTGCTGTTACTCAAGGCTTATGACATCTCTTCTTTGCAGACTCAGACCCTTGCACACCAGATGCTCCACCTGCTGCCACTTCTCCACCAACTTCAGAAGAACTGGGACCATTCACTGCGCCAGCATCACCCTCTTCCTCCTCTGATCCCGGCACTGCATCATTTTCACCACCACTACCTGCCTGCATTGCAGCCTTGCATCCCAAACCGCCTCCTGTTCCACCACCAACGTCAGCTTCTGCTGGCACAGTTCACTCTGGCCTCCCTTCTGTTCCCACACCACCTGCCTCTACTTCATCCCTCCACCCCGGACTTTATCTTCCTGTCGTCCCACCTGGCAGTGCCACCCACCTCATCAACTGGTTGCCCTTCCTGGCTTCTGCAACACTCGCCACCATCCGCGGGAAGGAGGAGGATCAGCCACCTGTAGGAACATGCTCCCTGGGAAGTGTGAAGCGATGCAACAGCACACCCCCACCACCCTCCCATGATGACAACCACCACGCTGTGGAAGGCAGGGCTCCAGAAGCTGCTTCCCTGCCACCAGCTGCCCACGCCGTGCCCCTGAGCTCTGAGCAGACATCAGCAAATGTAAGTGACATCCTGTCAGAGCTGCGGACCATGAATGGCCATCTGTCTGTCATCGCCCGAGCCCTGACACAGCTGGCATCGTCCCTGGCACCACAGCAAGGTGCACGTGGCACCCCACCTCCTTAGTGCTGGGCAGCCCAGCCTGCTCACCGGGGTGACATTGGCTGGGGACATCCCATGGTGGAGAAGTGGATGATTAAGACCCTACATGAACCTGCCCGTGTGGTCTGTGCTATTTCGCTGTGCTCTCTGACACATGCTGTGACAAACCCCAATGAGTTTTTTTGTTTGTTTGTTTGTTTATTTCCTCCTTGTAAACGGCTGCATATATTAAAATAATAATAATAATAAAAGGTTTTGTGGTACTGTTAATAAAACTGTTTGTATTTCTTGCATTTCTTTCAGATGTGCTTGCTCCCTTCCTCTCACCCATGAACCACATAAATGCTTGTAGAAATCAGTGAGGTCTTGCACAGAAAATGGGGAGAATCTGCAGTGTGAAGTTACCCATGATAAAATGCTCCAAGAAGTGATGAAACTCCTCAGAGCAAAGTGAGGGGACACAGATAGGAAAGTATTTAATAAAAATTGGGAAAAACAGATCCAATTTATCTCAGGTCAAGCTGCATGGCACAGCTCTGTTGAAGCTGGAGAACTTCCCAGTACTTTATTTCTCAGGGATAATTATGCTTACAGACACAGATAAGGGCTGTGATAAGTTGTTCAAAATACAATGTGAAATAGTTTGATCTCAAGAACTACCAAAGAGCCTCCTCAGATTTTTGTCCTTCGAGGGAAAGAACAGAAGGCAGGGGATCACTTGACTGGAGTCTAAAAGTTTTACTTCCCACTGGTGACTGGAACTCTTCAAGGGCTCAAACGAGGCAAGTTAGTTTACAGCAATTAGCCAAATACATGTGGATTGATCCTAGCATTTCAACATCTTCTCCCTTCTGCCAAGCTGCAGTGTCTCGCCTAAAGATGGCACTGAAGGTGTGAAACCTCGGGCAGTCCTCCAGGTGGATAGTCAGCAAAAGAGGGGTGGGAAATGATGGAAGTCTAAGAATGGTTTGGGTTGGAAGGGACCTTAAAGACTACTCAGTTCCAACCCTCTGATATGGGAAGAGACTTTCTACAAGGCCGTGTTACCCAAAGACCCTTCCAGCCTGGCCTTGAGCACGTCCAGTGGTGCGGCATGCACAGCTCCTCAGAGCTGCCTGTTCCAGAGAAGAGCTCTTGAGTGAGTCTAGACTTCATCCCTCCAAAATCTGTGACCTAAAGAGCAGCTGGTGAGGAACCCTTGGCTGCTGCCTGGCTTGGCCAAGGCACTGGACCTGGGTGCCCAGCATGCGGATGTACTTGGTGCTATGGACCTGCAGCTCACACAGAGCTTATTCTGTGCATCTCAGCCATGGTCTGCCCATAGAATAAACATCCAGCAGCCAAAACAGAATATTTTCCTGAAGACAGGCCAAGCATGGGGCCATCAGAGGCTGAGCCAGGCTACGTGGTGATCAGTCTTTCATCCCAGAGAATTAAGAGGAACTGAGTGCTCATAGCAATCAAGAGGAAAGAAAGCCCTCTGTGAAGTTCTGTATGAGCTCGCCTTAATTTAGCAGCACAGCTCTCAGATATCAGGATCTGAGGCCATCTCCCGGAAAAACCCAGACAGACAGATTGTTAGATAAGACAAAAGAGGAAGTATTCTGTCTATCTGCAAATATTTCTGTTACAGATGAGCCTAAGCCACAAAGATTGAATGAATATACAAACTTCCCCAAAGCTCAGGTGTATTTGAATTTGAGGTTTTGGTTACTGTATATGTATTTGTATATAAACCTATCCATATTTTTGTGCCTGTGCCTGAAAGACAAAGCAACTGCCCTGTTTAGTCAGGTTTTTTTTCTAGGTTTGATCAGATTTGTTTTCTGATATGTTTAGTGAAAAGAAAGCTGTTTCTTAGATCGCCTTCATTACCTCTCAGTGTACTGTGTTTTAAACAAAATGAGATAAAGGGAATGGCTTAGAAGCAGTTTGGCTTTTGATTTGGCTACTGTAGTTTTCAGAGAATAAAAAGAATAAAAAGCAAAAATAAAGTTCATTTCCCCACTTCTATAAGAAAATATAGGAAAGAAAAAATAGGAAAAGCTCTATGGTTAAAAAAATAAGGAACCATATTCATTTTTAACCTGCTTTCTCTCTTACAATTTAACACAGTAGGAAATAACTATCATATTCTCCCTCTCCTGATACAATATGACTGGTAAGGACAAGTGAGCACAGTTTTACTTATTTATCCTGTTGTTTCCAAATAGTGACCTTTTGTAGCCTGCAATTGGTGGAAGGTTCAGCAGAGTTTTCTGGACCTATGCAGGACCTGTTCCTTCACACAGACAGCTTCAGCAGATCTCACTATGCAGATGCTGATGCTTTATCAACGGAGGTTAGAGTGGGTTTCATTTAGGAGTGAAAGGGACTGGGGAACAGTTTTCATGACATGCAAATCTTTAAGAAGTACGAAGTTGTGAATATCATTATATATTCAGCTGTGAAAGCAGAGCTCTTCTTTCTCAAAAAAATTAAAAAATTAAAAAAAAAAGCCACAATTGTAATCCAGCTGGCAGGGAGGGAAGGGAACTCTTCCTGAGCCTCTTACCAAAAGAACTGAAATGTCTGTGGTCCCACGGCCAAGGATATTAGATGCTGAGTACTGGATGCTGTCTTGTCTCCGAGCTGTCTGGTCCTGTGGCAACCTGGCAACAAAAACAGGACAAATGCCCATAGCCAGAACCAGAGACTTTCAGATTTATTTGGCAGCCCCCACTGGCTCTCACACGGGTGCAGTGACTAACTGGAGAGCCACCAAGGCAGTCTGTCTGCAGGCAGGGTACCCTGAAGCAAGCAGTGCTGTGGGGCTCAGGGCTGACATTGGCAGAGTCACAGAATCGGAGAAGCACAGAGTGGTTTGGGCAGGAAGGGACCTTCAAGGCCGCCCAGCTCCAACCCTCTACCCTGGGCAGGGTCTCCTTCCACTAAACCAGGTTGCCCAAGGTCCCATGCAGCCTTGGTCTCCAGCACCTCCAGGGATGTGGGACCAAGGGGCCAAGAGAAGGGTCCAGGATGGCACAGGAGATTTCAGTAGGGTTCGTTATTCTCTACTTCTATCCCATAGCAATTGTTTTACTCCTTTGATTTTGTTCACCCATTCAGGCATGGTAGAAAACGAGTGACTGTGCTTCTTGGCTTTCATCTGGAGCCAACCAAATCTGGCTTCGAGCTGCCAGCCCCACTGCCATGTTCTGACAACTTTGCAGCACTCCTCGAGTTGCTGAGCTGCTGCAGCACACCTGCTGCTCTGCTGGTCAAAGCCCTGGAGCTGTTATAATGTTTGGGTATGTGTTCAAAGCATAGACATAACCTCAAGAGCTCAACATTTTAGTTCTGTTAAATTAATAAATATGAATTAGTTTGTTATTTGTGAAGGACAGGGGTAGCAGCTTATGGGACAAGATTTATTATACAACTGACAGATGATACTCTTACTAAAAAGAAATCAGAAACACTCCAAATGAGCAAAACTTCAAGACAAGAGGCATCTGTGTTAGTCTTAGAGTCAGTATAGGTGAGTGCTACATCCCCTTGGGGCTCCACCATCAAAACTCAAAGCACAGAGATCTCATCTTTCACATCTGTCATGTAAACAAATACTGAGAATGGGCTGCACATCACCACACTTAGGTATCCAAATTTGATTTTGGAAGTTCCTCTACTGTCAAGCAGAGGCAAGGGCTTTCAGCGTGTGATTGATCCTTGCTTCAGAAAGGTAGTTTATTAAAATCAGTGGGATGAATTGCCTCCTGGAAGCATCCTTCCGTCTCTCCTGGCTACAGACAGCAAGTTTAAGCCAGATGCTTAACTTCCAGATGGTGAGAGGTAAATTGAGTGAATCCTCTGCTTGGTAAATGCAGTTCATTTCCAGCGGGTGAAGTTTTAGTATACCACATTTATTTGAGCCATGATCAATGTGTGAGGAGCTGGAAGAGGGGAACTGGGAGCTCAGGAGAATAGGACTGACAGTGAAACTGGAAACTCTCCAAAATATCCAGCTCCAGCTTTGGGCCAGGAGACTCCAGGTCATTGCTTTCTCCCAGAGATTCAGCTCCTCAGGATGCTGAGCTGGAAGCTAAGCAGCTTTATAGGATTTGAGTGATGTGTTCAGTGTCTGCTGCTCCAGAAGGAATTATTTAAGGAGGCAGCAGACTGTATGATATTGTATGAGACTGCAACTCAAGAAGGTGGGAGAAATCACAGGTTTACCCAGGAGGAAGAGGAGACCAGGAGGATTTTCCCTTTGTTTTCTCTAGCACATATTGTTCTTTCAATATTTGTACACATTCACTGTAATGACACTCAAATCCTCCAGTAAAATAACTCAGAAAAAGCAGTGATAGGGATTGCATTCCTTTGTGATAGCCCAGCTGCGTGCTTGGAAGTGAGCTTCATCCTACAGACAAGATGGATCTTCAGCATAGCCTTGACTGGGGTGCCAGATATAGTCACCATCTGCAGATGCTTCTGTGGAGACCCATCTCTGCCCACAAAGCTGTATGGCCAGTGTGCTTCCAGCTTCCTCCCAGGCCTTTCACTACAGCATTTCGTAGAATTCTTTGGGTTTCCATTCAATTCATTTCAGTCCGTGAGCAGCCAGTCAGGACACCTGTATCAGGAGATTGGTTGCACCCTTAACCACAAGGCTGTATCTCGAGCCCACAGCTGCAAGCTTGGTGACAGCTACTCATTAGATGCCATGAGGCAGAAGACTCCACACTGCCAAGGTGAGCAAGGCTGTTGTGCTGCTGTGTGGCTATGCACTGCTTGGGATGGATGGCTATGACACCCTGCCAGTGACCAAACCACACACTTCACACAGGTTCTTTGGGTTGGGAAACCCTCTGCTCATGTAACCCACTGGGTGCAGCAGCAATGTGCAGTCTATCTGTCTTCACTTGGAGGTGGGGATCACTGAGGAAGGTAGCACTGCTCCAGGATGGCACAGGAGATGGATGGGCCACAGTGCTCATGGCTGAGCTGGGACACTGCTCTCATGTCTCCACATGCAAGCTAAAAGGGATTATATTTTTGCTTTCTCTGATGCTTCTGCTGGTGAGATTTTGTTTTCTTTTGCTGTACTGTGGCAGGCACTAAAGAGACAGACACTGTGGCTCTGCTCTTACAGGAAATAAAGGTGGCATACCTTAGGAAATACTCCTTTTCCAAGAGTGGTCAGGCACATTCTAGGGCTGCCCAGGGAGGGGGTGGAGTCACCGACCCTGGAGGTGTCCAAGGAACATTTAGATGTTGTGGTGAGGGACAGCACCCAACATGAAGCCAATCTGGTTTAGTGAGAGCTATTGGTGATAGGAGGATGGTTGGACTGAATGTTCTTGTAGGTCTGTTCCAACCTTGGTGATTCTATTATTCTATACTCTGGGCCAGGTTCTCAGATGGTGTGAATGGATGAGACCCCATTCTTTGTCCTGGGTGTACCATGGTGCTGAGCAATGCCATCCAGCTGCTCCTCTATAGCCCTGATTGCTCCATGCTCCCATTCACTGTTTTGTACATACATTGTACACTTTCAGGGCAAGGACTGAATTTTGTTTCTTCCATGGTGAAGAGCTCAGTGTGGAAGGGGATTTTAAACACATAATAGGAGCAGTATTTATTAATAGCAAGCAATATCGTGAAACTGAAATCTTCATCTCAACGAAGAAGAATTCAGTAATGTAGAAGTCAAGGGAGAAAAGGACACCACAACTCTTTGCTGGGTTTTGCCGCAGGCTCTCTCTCTAAAATAAGCTGGGCAGTAACTTCTCACTACTGCTTTTGCTTGTGGAAGTGGTTCCCAGGCACTTGCTATACATAGCATAATGTCTACATCTGAAGTGATCCACATTGTTCCTGTCTACCACTCAGTCTGGATTTCCCATTTATCTTGAACCTTGGCTGAAATCTCAGTTTATTCAGAGAAAGAACTCATTGGAACAGCTTTCAAGAAGAGCTTTACTGCTTATAACTGTCATTCAAAACATATTTTGTATGAAAAAATGTGGATTCAGGCCAGCTGAAGCACTTGGTGATTCATGTTGAGTACAACAAATAGTTTTTGTCACTAAACAAAACTGAGAGGTCCAAAAACAGATTGAAAAATGCCTAAGACAGTATTTTAAAATATTGATCCTATTAAAGATATTAAAACCAGGTCAGTAGTTCAAGAATTACTTGAAGCATTTTGTTTCATCTGTACTGCTCCTTCATCCATTTCCTCAATTTCTTTTTGACTATTCTTATTTTGTGATCAATAAAGAATGACATTTCTCCTCCCCAGTTGGCAGAGTCAAAACACCAGATACTCATGGCTCTGCTGGCAGAATACCAACCATAGCCTAGATTGGAAACGGAGCTCATGGTGATACAAAATTTCGTAGGACTTGGAGCTTCGATTGTCCAGTCAGACTAATATTTGATCTTTTCCACACAGGACCCAATTCTGTGTGTTTTAGTTAATGGTGGTATATGTTGGACTGGTCAAGCTGTGCCAACCACTGTGATGAAAGTTACCAGGAGCATATTCATTTCTTCCCTTTCAAAATGGAGCAATTTGGGTATTTAACTTCAATTCTGTATTGACTATGACTCTTAGGAAGCAAATAAGGCAGTATTTTTGAAGCACACAGGGCTTGAGTCAATCAGACTCATTTGTTTCCTCTGATGGAAGAAAAGGGTCTGAGGTGGAGAGAAGTGAAGAGCTGACTAGAAGGTTTAAACTGAAGTGGTGGGATGAATGTGAGCCAAGGAAAATTTAGGCTTCACATCAGGAAAGTCTTCCTAACAAGGAGGTCTATTACTACGTGGAATGGTCCCCCCAGGGAAATGGGGGAAGCTGACTAGACAAAGCAATGAAGAACACATTGTAGGGAGCAGCTTGAAACATTTGGACCAAGTGACCTAAGTGTATTTTCCATCTCTAATTTCCCTGAGTCAACCGTTACAAACATGCACTGTACTGTGCATGACTCCAGTGCTCTGCCACATCAGTACAGCTTTGGGAAGACTTGCCTACAGAGCCTGCTCTCAGGACACAAAAGGCAGCAGTGCTCTGACTGCAGGACATCTTTCCTGAGCTCTGCAAGGTGCATGCAGTTCGTGCTGACACCTGTGGCATTCACCCAAGGGCCAACCACCTCTGAACATCTTGGCCGTTTCTCTTTCAACTTCGCTTTTCTGTCCACTGAATTCTTCCTTCTGCTTTATAAAGTTTTTTTATGTGCAGAAACAACCAGATTGCTATCACACTCTTCTCTAAGAGAATTAGTATAAGTTTGCTTGGCCACAGCATTGGAAGCCAGTTCAAGCTACAGAGAAAACAGACGGAGGGGGAGGATTTTCTCAGCACCTGGTGATGTTGTGGTGCCCATGTGACAGCTAACACATCAGCAAACACCCAGGATCAAACCAGGAGACTTCAGATGCCATAACAGCTCACAGGGCAGCTGCAAAGTGCTCCTTTTCCCTATGGACTGGACAAGATAATGACTGGATTAATTTTGTATATTGTTTTGTTTGAATCCAAGAAAACACATCTCTTTAGTAATAAGGAAAAGTTATTATTCTGCTTTTTTAACATCAAAGGCCCTCTAATAGAGTTCTTCAAGACTTTTATCAAACTTAAATAAATTAAAATATATATATATCAATTCACAGGAAGCCAAAGGGGGAAGGCCAGTTCCAAGCATTTCTCGAAGGAGAAACTGAGGTATTCATGCTCCAAGAGGCCTCTTTCAGTATTCTGTTAAAGAAACAACATGGAGCTTTTGTTAAAAAGCACATTTTCTTTTTGAATTTTAACTAGTTACAGTGAAAGAAAAATTACTACTGCTGTAACTAGGAGAGATGAACTTTTTTTTTCAGAACAAAGTGATTTAATATACTCAGCTGCAGTGAAATTCAGATCTGGATATTTTTTACATATTTTTGGATAGTTTTTTGAAAATAAAAATCAAGTTCAAAATATCAATAGTTCCATAGTAGAGAAAAATACATTTTTCTTTGGCTTATGTCTTATCTGAGAAGGAATTGGTTGAGAATATAGGCTAGATCATGAAAGGCCTTTTCTGCTACACATCTTCTGGAGTTGCTGTATTTATTCTTAGTTTAACTTTGGTCCTGAAATGCACATTTAAAAAAAAAAAAAAAGGTATTTTATGGAAACCATTCTTTTTGCTGTG
>VXAB01006969.1:155226-226225 GCA_013399175.1 Odontophorus gujanensis
AATATAGCAACACTGGGCAAAAAAGAAGAAGAAATCGTAGTAAACTCTGATTATGCTGACATCAGCTGGCCTATAAATTATCGCCCAACAAAATCAAGATATGAAAAAAACATCCCAGATCTCCACTGTGGGATGAAAAATTGGCTTTCAGGCTTTCCAGCATAATAATTCTTATATATATGCATATACATTAATTGTGATCTTTTACAGATCTATCCACTTGTTGGCTTCTTCTCTGGACTTCCTTTGTGCTCACTGGTCTCTGCAAGAAAGCTTCAATTTTTAAATTCTTTCCTGAGGATCTTAAACTGGCTGAAGGCCACACTAAAGCCTTTGGCCCATGTCCTTGTCGAGCACAAAGCATGATGTTTGCACCAAAGTCAAGGTGTCCAATCTAATTTACATTAGCTACGCGTATTGCCCAGACTGTCTTTGTCTAGTTCACTCCTTGCTATAGCCAGCCATAGTGCAGGCTGCCACGGTTGCACTGATTTCGAGGAAGTTCTGAAAATTTGTTCTGACTGAAGGCTTGTCACTAGGACACAGATAATGATCTGAGAGGTTTCTGGTAGTTCTTGGAAATCCCAGGGGATTCCCCTGTATGTTGCTTCTTTCTGCAAGTGCATTGCGACTTGCTGCAGAGAACTTGCTGTAACAGCAGGTTGGACTGGATGATCCAACATGATATGTTTGGGCTAGATGGTCTTGGAGGTCCTTTCCAACCTCGTGTTTATGTGTTTCTAGGTTTCTATCCCTTCCCACCCCTATGATTCTGTAATCTGTGATTCTGTGATTACTCTATGGGGAAATTTCAGGATATATAGCAGCAAATAGTGGAGACCATGTGAATCAAATGGGAAGAAGAAAGATATATTTCAATATGATCTGCTCTGTGTACAAGAACTAAATGAGCCTTTGAAGGATGTATTCTATTTCTCCATTGTGTTCTGTTTATAACACTCCTCTGCACTTAACAAGTGTAAATATATTTCTGAGGGCAGTAAGCCCTACTTTGGGCCTATTATTACCCCTGATAAACCTAGAAATTTCTGATTAATGTTCAGAACACTGTCTCAGATCCCTATCCTCACTGCTGCCTGGGGCAAACTCAACCTGGGAGGCAGGGTGTAAGAAAGGTAGGAGTCTGACTTAGGTAAGGATAGAGGCTTGGTAGAGCCTGTGTTCTGCTTGGAGGATGACTTGAAGCAAATCAATTTGCCTCACTTTGCAAAGTGTCTGGAACAGCAGTGCTGCCCAGGAACCTGATCTTATTGGGATCACGGCACCATGCTGATAGGTGTTCCTAGAGGGCACAGTTATGAGTGAAGGATCCTCACAGCGTAGTGTGGCAGAGATGGCTTTTGGTCTGCACCGACAGGCTTGTGAATAAAATTCTTTCCTGGAGGAAAAGCTTCCCATGGAGGAAAAATTCCCATCCCTGCTTGACCTGAAAGATCCTATTTTCCACAGCCTCCAAATGGCTTTAGTGTGTTGGAGCAAGTCATGCTCGCTTCTACCTGTTGAAGAGAAAAAGGAAAAATCTTTCTGGCTTTTTTTTTTTTTTTTGCACAGTAGAAATGACATTCATATGAGAAAGAGACTGCAGGATTCCCAGTCTTTTTAGTGTTTTTTTCTTTAAAAATTCAGTTTGATTTGATTTTAATTCCTTTTTGGTTCATTTCCTGGAGTTTTCTTCTGCTTGGCCCTTTTGTTCTACCTGAAGTTTGCCATTACAAGATTGGGTGCCAATCTGCTGCTAATAAATAGGTAGCCATGGGAGAGAATAGAGACCTCTCATATAGCAAGGGGTACAGTGTAGCCTACGAGATTTCTTTAGTTAACCTCATGGGGTTTTTGTTAGTGGACTACTACTGCTAGGAACTTGTCATACCCAGACTTGATAACCAAGGAAAAGCATCTGGAAGTCAGCAGAGATGAGTTCACTGTGAGACCATTCAGGTGGTATCAAGGCTGTGGTGCAGTATGTGCCACGCCAAATGTGACAGCTGAGAAGCTTCTGCATTAGGGTTTTGACTCTTCGCCTTCTGAAAAATCATAATTGGAGGAAAAAAGATCATGAGAAATCAGTTTATTGTACGTTCCCTTTGTCTGAAAGATGTTATCATTGTACCACGAATACCTTCTTGCCATTGCTTTGGGTGATGCTTGAAAACAACAGTGGCTCAAACTGAGAGTATGCCACCCACTGAGTCACTGGTACTGCTTCCTGTTGGCACAGACCTCCTCTGGTCAGAGTACTGTTCTGATGAGTCTCCCTCACTTCTTCTTATGAGCAGAAAGCAGAAGTGATATGAGTCACCTCAAAAGACCACCTGCAAAATTCTTCTCCTGTGGTCTTGACCCAAATGCCTCCAGTTAATAATAAATGTAAACATACATATCTTCAGGATCTTGTTCAAAGGGAGTGATTTTTTATTTCAAGACTAATTTCCTATGGAGAATCAATAAATGCCACAAGTATGAGGGCCCATGTCCCAGATACCCCTACATGCTAAAGTTTATCGTCTTTACAGGATCCTTGCCATTGCTGTTATTAATTTGCAGTGAAATAAAATTAATTTTGAGGAATTTGAACACATATTAAACACGTCATGTTTGACTACAATTCAAATAACTTTCCCATTTCCCTTCAATATTGTATATTCTAAACAATTTTCCATCTTCTGCTCCATATCCCCAAACTTAGAGGACTAAGGTGTCTTGCATTCTGGCTTCAATTTCCAGTGTCTTTCTAAATCCTTACTTCATATCTTCAATTATTTGCTGAAGCCATAGCTGAAGTCACACGGAGGTGACAATTGCAATTTGGAAGGACAGTCAGCCTTGGGAGTTGGCAGCATATAGTTCTCCACCGTCTTTGAATTCGTAACTTCAAACCAACTATTCAGAAAGAAAATATTCACCTCCTCTGCAGAGCCAGAACCTGTGCTACACAGGTCTGTTAGGCATCGTGTGCCCAGAGCTCTGGGACTTATGAATGAACCTGGAACTCTTGTAGAAGTCGTAACGTGAGAGAAAGCGCAACAAAAATTGGCTTTCATCTTTTATACTCATCAAATGCGGGACAGCTTCCAAATCAGTGAGTACGTGTTATTCCCTGCCTTCCATTTTGTCTTGCTTTATGAGTTACTACCATGAAATAACCAACTGAGACCCATAGATTTTAACAAACCAGCACAAAAAACAATATGGTCTTTGAAATTGCTTCCAAATTTATCTACACGTTAAATGCTAGGAGTTCCTCGTCTTTGAAAATCCTCAAGCAGTGATGCCTTTACCTCTAAGAGGTGGCATTTTATTAATGTGAATGCTTATGTGTGTGCATGAATATATGAATAAATGTATAGGTAACTATTATACAAATACTTCTCATAAAGACATAAGTTTATGGATTTTAAAACAGTAGCCTCAGTGTTATATCACTGAACACATAATGTATGTCAGAATCTTGTTAATGTGCACCATTCAAGAACATGTTTATCACCCAACAGCATTCCTCATTTTACACCCTTACTTCCTTTACATTACTTCAGTCAATCATAACTCCACAGGCTTTTATTTTTACTTTTGTTTAAATGGTAGAAGAAAGAACAGAAAGAGTATATTGGCTGGCCAAAATCTGATGCCTTTACTTAGACTGCATTTATTTAAAAGCGCTCGGGATCTCTATCTCCAGAACAACAACAAGAATTAGCCATACAAATGCTTTCCTCACTTCCAAGAAGTCAGTAGATGTCTTTGTTCTTTTTTCTGTTTGTTACCAGGGTGACAGGCTTATAAAATTTGAAAGTACAACAGTAGGGCCTTAGGGTGTCACTTTAAGATAACCACACACTCAGTTTTGTGTTTCGCTTCATTATTTTATTTTTAGTTTATTCATAACAATGTGCTACTGAAAAATGCCTATTGTCAGCTCCAGGTGTGTTTGCCAACATTGAAGAGTATAATCACAATAAAAGAAAGGCCAGGAGCAATTCCACCTCCCACATGCCAAAATTAACAAACCATAGCAAAAATTAAAATCAACAATAATTTATTTTCCTTCCTCCCTTCTCTCCATCCTCTGCTCTCTCCCTCCCACCCACCAACTCTCAGGCTCTCTTTCCAGAAGTGTGGATAAATGGATAATCTTCTGCATGGATGTTCAGCCGATGCTACAAGAATATAACTCTGTCTCCGTTGTCAGACTATTGGCACTCCATTGACACTGTGCCCTATGCAGAGCCTCTTTTCAATACTCCTGTGGCATGAATTCTGTATGGTTATCTGAAAGAGGAAAAACCCAAACCTTTGATGCTTCAGGGTTTTTGGAGACTCAGAAATCTCTGCAGTTACCCCTACACTCCATAGGACTTCTTTGATATTTACACCCATTTCTAATCCAGACCTCTATTTGAGTCATTTTTCAAGAAAGAAAATAGTAATAATAATAAATAACCAATTGTTCCAATTTTCCAGTGAATATGTTCCACCACTATTCTTAAAGACCAATCAGTGTCACACTACACATTCATGCTCTATTTTATTTGGCCTCTAGAGCTACCACTCCCAGTCTCTGTTTTAATATTTTGTTGGTTACACTGATGATTTCTCTGCTCTCAGATTTCTCTTCTCCACGTGGGCACCATTTGGCTGTTGTCAAATGACCCACAATATTGCTCTCCTCACACAGCACTGTGAGAGGTCCTGTTGTTCTAATAATTCTCCTGTCCTTTCCTCACCATGTACTTCAGCCATTCTCACTGTCCTTTGAATCTTCTGCATCTCTTACTCCTGTGGAAGGCTGGAGAACAGATGCCGACAAAAAAAGTCCAAGAGAACCTGCTAGATTTCTACTGAGGTGCAAACCAGGACAGGTCTATTTTCTATTCTAACCCATAATTTTCTTCTCTACATCCAGGATCTGCATTTATCTTGTGCTGTATCATGGTTAGCTCATGCTCAGATGATTCCTTCTCTGGAGACACAGCCTTCTATGCCTTATCAATCCATGTTTCACAATGCTTGTGTTCTTTGGACTGGTTCTGGGGAGTCTAAATCCTAATACTCTGAGGGTACAGGCAACTATAATCCTCTTTCAGACCAATCCAGTAATCGGGTTGCTTGTTTTTAATGTCTGCCTTGTGTTACCTTCACTCAAATTAATCGAAAGCATCCTTTTTAACTTGAAATTTCCCTAGGTTCTTAACACCAGCTTCTCAGATTTGCATGCCCCAAAAGCTGTCCAACTGGACCTCAGTGAAGATTCAGTTGTGTACAAAGGCCTCTAATCTTCGCCAAAATGCATTAAGGAAGCAGGAAAAAAAAATTGTTTAAATAATGAGTTAATATTTCCCTTTTATCTTTAGCATGGAATAGTGGCCCAGCCTTCACACCTAGCCCCACTGATGGTGTGTGTAGGTGAGTTATGTGAGCTAGGCTGGGATAGTGAGTTGAACTGTCAGATGTGCATGTGGGGTAGTCCCATAATTGCTGCAGTTGCTCTGACTTCTTAAAACAAGTCTACAGATTCATCACATGCCTAAAGGTTTCAATTTGGCTTCCTCTTTTCTGCTGTAAGCCTGCTGGATGTGGGCAGGAAAATGTTCAAAAGCCACTGAAACAAGCATCAGAGTCCTGTGGCTAGCTATAAACGGCAGAGGAAAGAGAATAAGTCCATATTTTAACCTATGCTGGGCTGCACACATTTCTTGTTCTACAGAAAACGTGCCAGTCCCGCCTTGTTGGGCTAACTCACAGCAGGGTCCCAACATTCCCAACATGAAGGGAAACAACCAGACTTGCAGTATCAGCAAAGGTGGTTTAGCAATGTCCACAGCTTTCTCCTTTCAGCTGAGCGGATCTTTACAGTGCAGTGAAGTACGGCCCCACACGTTAAAAGGCAGTTTGGCCCCAGCAGTGTTCAGACATATCAATCAGTGCATTTTCTCAGTAGTCTATTATCATTGGACCGCCCGGAGGGCTCTGATGCTAACCCCAGCTGCTGTAGGCTCATATTCAAAGCAGTCCAATCATCATTTGGACTCCTCTCTCCTCAGCAAACCGGCAAGCTATCGCATTAAGCTATGAACAAAATTCAGCAAAACTAGACAAATCCTGCGAGGCCCCAAAAATGTCTTTATCTGAGGAAGTTGAGAGCAATGCCATCTTCTGCTGGCATTCAGCCAAGCGTAGTGAGCCAGGACAGGTGGTCTGCTGGGTTGGAAGACATACTAAGACAGTCTGGTCTGCTGGATGCGTTGGCATGAGTGGTTCACTGAATGGTACTCTTCTCCTTGCACATGAATGAGTCCAGTGCAATACAATGGGGTACTGTGCTGCTGAAGAAGTTGTTCTTTGGGTGAGACATTACACTCATAAAACTCAGTGGAGGTCCTGACCACTTTGTGGACATTAAAGATCCCATGACTTCTAGCAATGACTTTGCTGTCCTGGCCATGCTCCAATTTGGAACGCTTTGTTTCGCTGAACTCACTATACAGTGTCTATTCAGAAATGTTGTCTTCGCAAAGTCTACATTTTGATGAGCTCATGTTAAGCTGCCCTTTCAAGTTAGATGCCAGGATGGAAAAAAATAAAAAATAAAAGAACTGTAAAAGCAATTAGTGATGCTTACTGATAATTATTTAGGTAAAGTTGGTCTATTCAGTTCAGAACACCTTGAAATGAAAAACGTTGTGTAAATATAGAGTATTACTACAGGGTCTGGCTGACGTTTTGAAATACTTACAACTGTGTGTATGGACTCACATATAGTTGATATCAGAATAAGAAGTGTTGTTGTAGTGCTTAAAATCTTGAAGTCAGATCATGCATTGAAGAAACTACTCCTAAAGCATGGATATGGGAAACCTATGGAAGAATGCCCAATGAATGTGGTAGATGAAGGAGTTTCCTTTGACAAATGGAGCTTTGAATCACATTGCTCAGTGTAGGAGGAGATGCCCACCACACATTCTTTCTTCATTTGGACTGAAAGGTCAGACAGTGGCAAAACCAGGCCACTAAGTCTTCTAGGGGCAATTTAAATACAGCACATCAAGATAGCATTTGCTTTGAGCTTTTCATTTTCACAGCCTTACACAGTGAGAGTGCTGTATGAAATCTCCCATTTAAAGCCTGATTTGTGATTTACAGTGATTTATAACAACATTAAAATCTCCCACAAAAGACAAATTAATACTCAGATGTTTTTTCAGCACCTCCTTTGAGAAAAAGAGTTTTGAGCCAGTGCCAATGAGTGGGAGGCAAGTATTCCTACTGAAACACAAATGGGTGGCAAACTCTGGAATAACATTTTGGCATGACATATGCACTGCATTTTTGAAGTCTTCTCTGTAAGGAGTCTGAACATCTCAATTTAACAAATCAAGCATTCCTTAATAAAATGAGTCAGTGAAGAGAAATAAATAAATACACAAATAACATTGAAGGATGAATGTTTTTTGCACATTTGTGTTTAAAGTCTGTTCCCTGATCTGCCTCCCAGTTCATGGTAGTTTCAAAATGCAGAGTACTTTTCTTGGCTCTAGGCTTAATATTATATTACCATTAAAATTCCAGTGAAATCCTCCAGGTTTGTAATTAGAACTATGGAGAGACCCAGGAGTCAAACATGAAGGATGCTGAACTTCAGCAGAGGAAATTATGGCACAGTTCAATGTGAGAAGTGTTGGATGAAATGGAACGGAACAAATCAGCGAAGCAGATGGGGAGGGAGACTATATCCAAAGATCAACTAATGCACGTCTGAGCGTCCTGCGTGCTGCCATGCAGCAGTGCGTTAAGATCACAGCGGTGTTCTAACAGATGCAAATGGAAGTGCAAAAACCATATGAAAGACTGATGGATTCATACCATAGAAGACCAGTGAGTCAAATACTTTGGCTGGAGTTAAATAAAACAGATCTATTTGATGACCAGTTAGGGGAGAAAGGTAATCAAATTTCGTGTTTCATTGTATAAGCTGGTAACCACAGGGGTCAGCAAGTATTTTTTTTCCATCTCTGGAACCTTGCAAAATTCGATGACAGGGTCTTTGCAAGGGCTGTTCTTGCTCTTCCTCTCCCTGAGTCTTCTGGCTTTGATTGAAGCATTGGGTGTGAGTCAACAGACATAAGTTGATGGTCAAACAGTCAACTAACTAGAACAAATTTTATTTCCTGTCAAAAGAGATGAAAACCAATAGACAAGAAGTGACGAACTTCAGCAAAATAAAAGTCTGACTTTACCATCCTTATTCTGGAGGGATCCTTAGAGCCTTGGGTAGGAATATTGTCCCATTGTTGACTGCAGGAATGATCTTTTACTGATGACAAATGTGATTTTCTGCATATCTACCAGACTGCTGGGTGTTGAAAGCCAGATTACCTGATTATTTTTTCCTTAAAATTACAAGATAATAATGCTACAAGTAAATAGCCTAAAAATCTTTAGAAACCAAATGCTTCCTATAGCTATCCCGGTCAATATTTTCCATTCATAAACAATGAATCTCTTAACTAAATTGAATTAATTCAAGAATATAAGGTCTGGTGAGTTAGTAGCAGATTTATAATATGGAAACACTGAGTGCCCTCAAAATGCTTTCTAATTATCTCTGGTGAACAAAAGATTCCATAGGTTGCCACGTTCCCCAATTCTTCATTCTCTACTTTGGCTTAGAGTTGGAATCATACATTTTTCTGCTTCCACTCAATGTCTGAGTCAGGCAAAAGTGTAGGAGTTCACATGGTAATGTACGTGTAGCTCCACCAGACTTCGTCATCAGGACTAGCTATCAGTGGAAGATACATCTCAGCATTTTAGAACAAAGTTCACTTCATCTTGAAGGAAATGCTTAAGGTAGTTTATATGAATTGCTCTGTAGAACGTATCTACTTTCCTCTTCTGACTGTATGAAGTGCTCAGACAGACATGTCTGTGTTGTAGGTACCAAAAGTTTGACAGGACAAGCCCCATTCTTAGTGTCACCACTGTTCTCACTTGTCATTAATGATTGCAGCACTGGGGATATCTTACTGTTGATGTAACTGTTATGCCATATCCCACCCTGAGTTGTCTTTGCATAGGACAGAGGTGTGTTCATTGCCTGAGGGCTGTCATCAGTCCATAGAGGCAGGGAATTGAGACTCAAATGAAAGTATTCTCCTCTACTTTGTGTTGCTCCAGAAGGAAGCTACCCACTATGCACACAGTCCACACAGCTGAACTGAGGTCCACAGGTATCTCTGTCTCTCCTATTCTTACTCAGAAATGATGACTGATGTAAAGGTAGAAACAGAGGCTAGAACCATGCATGTCATTGTGTTTCAACAATCTGCAGGAAGGGCATAAACTCTGGCAGTTTGACAGTTCAGATTATTATGTCATTAGTGCAAAAACCAAAGCAACTTTTGTCCAGGCCAACTAGCATTGCTACAGGTCTGGCATCACTTTCCCAAATAAGTGGACACCTGACTGAGGAGATTAATTGAACTGTGCTGTCACAGGATGCTCCCCGGCCACTTTACTTGAACCTTGGCCTGTTTTATTTATTCATACAGCAGCTACAGAGACTTCACTCAAGAGTTTTAAATCCTCTTGTACTTCCTTTTGATGTAAAATAACATCTTGTTACAGAAGCATTTGAGATCAAGTTATAAGCCAAAGAATTCATGTGAGCACACAGAGTGTCACACGTGGGAACAAAACTTAGTCATTTTATCCTTTCATTTCCCCATGAGATGCTACAGAGACATGTTCTTCACAGCCCTCCAAAATGTAGTTGTATCCAGAAAAGGGACAATAAAATAAGATAAATGATGAAGCTAAGACACTTAGGATGAATTCACCTCAGTCAGTCTTTGCAATCCAAGCAGTTTTACCATTACTGTGCCATGCTATTCAATGGCACAGAATAAGTGTGTACCAAAAGCAGAGTGTGGCTTCACTTTTAAGAAGGGCCTTGATAAGATCTGTTAATTCTACCCTTGAGAACATGATTTCAGGAGCTGGTAATATAACTGGAAAACAGCCACACACATAGCGGGGGAATAACCACAGTATTGTCATTGATGAAAGGATGGCTTGATAAGAGGAAGCTGCAGACATCATCATCATTAATTAAATACTGAAACTGGAGAGAAGAGGGTTTTGTGGTTAAAGCATTGGACTCAAACTCAAGAGATCTGGGTTCCATCGCTGGCAGCCTGAACGTGGACAAGTACATTAACATCTTTCTTTTCCAGATTTCCATCTGTAAAATGGGAACAAATCAGTCTCCTTTCCTTTGTTGGTGCAATGTGGGATTCCTGGTGGAAGGGGACTTTTCCCCCTGCTAGCATATAGCAACTAGCAATGAGAAAGCTTCCTCTTGGCTGGAGGTTCCAGGTGCTAAAGCTATACAACCAATAATAAGAAATAATGGCACTGCTGATAGAAAACTTCTCTTCCTTGAAAATTAGTTTTCAATTCATTTCTCCTCAGGATGAAATTCTATATTCTAACAGGCCAAAGACTATTTTTTTTCTATTCCAATGCTCACAATGTGGGAGGTGAAAATAGAGTTCATAATGAGAACTTGATTCTGTAGGCTCCCAAAGGGAGCACGCATGTTGCAGGGTAAGTGTCCTGCCTTATAACAACTTTTCCTGCTACTACAGCTATACATAAACTGGTAGAGCAAAACTAAGAGCAGGCACAATAAGTAAAAGAGCTGTGCTGTGTCTTTTTTTTTTTTTAAGGTCTCTAAATAGTTGAGAAATTTTCATGTAGAGTTACATGAGTTACTTCTGCTAAATCAACAAGAGACATTAAGCATTTCAAGCATGGTCTAAATCTAAGATTACTTTCCTCCCCATTGCCTTCCCCTACCTAAATTTCATCCCTGTCTTAAACACCTCAGGTGCTGGGAGTTTAATTTTTGCCACACCAGGAAGCATGTTTCCCTTTCCTTTCAGAACCGCCTCTCTTTTCCCCACTGACCTGGCCACTAACACAGACACAGCTCTGGTTGTTTGTGACCTCGTTTCATTTTAATGACCCTCAATATCTTAAGATAGTTCTCAGCAGAAGAACCACATCTGTGTAATGCCTCCCTCTACTGGATTTATGTGGGTGGCTGAGACGGCTCGTAATGGCTGTGGGTCGCTGATAACATTGGGAAAAGACTCTTTTCTGTGCACATCCAGACAATGATAGCTGGTTTCCATTGATTTTACAAGGATCAAAAGAATGTCGTGCATGCAGCTTGGCTAAACAATGGCTAAAGGGGATGCGATAACCATCTACAGAAAGCTGTGAACATGCTGGAGTTTGCAGTTAAGCAGAGTTTGAGTGATTAAATTAGGAAGGGCTGAACTTTGTGGAGTCTGGGGCAGGCGAAACTCTTGAACTTATTTTGGAGGGAGTGAGGGATTTGGGAGAGCGGGATGTTGGAGTCACAGAACCAGCCTCGCTATGCAAACTCCTTTTATTTTTTTTCCACTTGTAATTCAAACCCTTGCTGGTTCCTTCTCCACTTTGAATTCAATTAAAAGAACATGTGTTTTTGGCTGCAGACATATCCGTGATGTGCAGTGAGGAGGGAAGAAAGAACCGTTTAAAACAAAGTAGTCGCTTCACTGTGGTATCAGCAGTTTCTTCACAGAAAGTGGTAAAAATTCTGATGGAAGACACAGATTGCTGCAGATGTGAGTGCAGCCCTGACAGCATGGCTGTAGTCTGCCTGGATGCGATAGCGTGTCTCTCTGATTCCTGCTGAAACCCTGTGCTGTGGCATGATACTAGCACTTCCTAAATTTGGCACGGATTTTTTCACTTCCTCTCCCCACACCCTTTATTTTTCAGTTCATTACTATGACAACTCTATTTCACTTTTTTTTAAATTCATCTTTGCTTGAAGCATCTGCACCCCAGACAAAGTCAGTGTGCCTGTGAAGCTCTGGACACGGTGCTCAAAGCAGCAGGACCAAGTTCCCCATGCCAGGTTGGCACTGGGGATAGGTTCTCATCCAGGTCTCATTGTCACCACCAGTGCAAGATTAATGGGAACCGATGTCATCACCGTCACCAAAATTAGGGCAGGTTATTTACTGTGTAAAATGGACAGTTCTATATACAATGAACATTCAGAGCAGAATGGGTCTCCACAAATGCAGAGACATGGTTTGAAGTGATGGGTAGTGTTGCACTGTGTCAAGAGCTTGGGTGCAGATAGAGAACGTGGGGAAATGACACTCTGCACGAAGTCAAAGTGTGCACGGTGCATCTGGCTGCATTAGTAATCCAAAGTGAGGTCATACTGCAGAAGAAATATGTTGAGAAGAAGGAAAATCCTTTTGTGAGAGAATTTAATAAAGATTAACGACTAAAAATGTATTTGTCTTTGTATGTGGTGGTGCCCACAAAATGTGAAACGACCCCCACACAAAATGCATTTGTCAAAGCCCTTTAAGAAGAGCTTTCACGAATCCAGGTGGTTAGGGTTTCCACAAACAGGAAAACAAACCATGAGGACTGCTGCTTGCTGCTCTGGATGGCTAAAACAGAGCACCGCCAGGTTGCAGCCACAATTCCCTGTGTCCCATGGCTTGTAGTGAGCTAAGGGCTGCAGAAGCCAAAGCTGAGGCAGGTCTGGGAACCTGCTCTTGGTTTTCTCATTTCTGGGTCTGAACCATATGCCCAAATGGAACAGACCTGGACTTCAGAATCCGCCTGCAGCTTGGGCAACTTCAGCCTCACTCCCTCATCTGTGTAAGTTTGTAAGTCCCTTTGAAACAGTGGTGGAGCAGTTGATTGGAACGTGTAAGTAGTTTGAGCTATGGGCAGAATCAAAAACACGGCGGATAAAAAAAAATAAGGCTAAGTCAGATCTTACAAGTGTTGCTCAGATCATTTGCGGGGATGTCCTCCTCCGATTGCAGTGATTTCAGAGAACAGCCAGGGATCCTGTGGGGGTATCTGCTTCCCTACTTACGTAATGTCCTTGCTGCAGTGCCTTTGAAACACATTCACGCCCTCCCTGAATCTGTCCTTCAAATTGAAAATGGAAACGTCTCTGAGGGACTGATGTCTTCCAAATTATCCAGGGTCCCTCTTTCTTTCCCTGGACTAGGAGGATCTAGGAAATTAAAATAACCTTAACACAAGCACTGCTTGCAGGGGGTGGTTTTGCTGGAAGAAAGCTCTAGAAAAGTCTGTGTCTCACCATCACCATCAGAATGAGGATCACCATGTTACCAGGGAAGTGAGCATCATCCAGAGCTGCTGGGGTGAAACTGGGGCAGGGAGCAAGTGACTGAGATGGAGAAGGGATGGAAAGCTGCTGAGAAACAGCAAACAGTTTGTTTCGGTGTTTGTGAGGGGTGGCTTCACTAATTCAATGCTATAAAAACACTTCTTTTGTCTAGATTTATGAGGGAATGGTATCTTAATAAAAGTTGCAGCTGAAGAAATCATCTCTGAGCCTCCACAGGCAAGGCTGAATTTCTCCTGTAAGTAGCCTCCCCCTCATCTCACTAAAGCAGCTGTGGATGACAACAACATCCAGGCTCTCTCTGATGCCATTTCCCAGGCTGTTCTCCTTCAGCCTTCCTCCTAGCCCTGCTGTGCTCTGCATATCTGGAGTTCTCCTAACGTATCTGGGAAAGCAGCTTTTCCTTACCTAGGCCACGCACAAATCTTTCATCAAATTTTGGTTAAAATAAATTGTCAGGGTCCTGGGAGGTACCTCCATGTTCCCTTCTCCCTGTGCACTGTCCATAACGCACCTCTGTACGCCATCCTGGGGACATCCCTTTGGACCATCACTTCTTTAGGGAAAGGATCATACTTTTAGTTGTTTCTATGAGATACTTGCCAAATTGTAGCAACAGAGGTCTTCTAGCACATCATTGGCTCCCAGTGACAAATATCTTCACTGGTATCCAAAACCACACGTGCTCTACACATCCCAGCTATTCTCATCCCTAAGTTAGCTGCCTTTTACCCCAAATGCATGAATAATTTTAGAATGCAGCTATTAAGGGTAGACTGAAATATTAACATAAGTTTCAGAAAGCCTGGCTACAACGTAGGTATGGACTTCTGTGGGTATACCACGTTGATTGGTTCTACAGCATGGTTCTACATGGAGAAATCTAGAACAAAATGTCTGGGTGCAGTGGTGAGGCTGCATTTAGCTCTGGGAAATAACTTACGGTGATCTCAGATGTTTACATCATTGCACATTCACGGATAGCTGCCTGAGTACTACAATTAAAAGCATTTTAGTTTGAAAAGAAAGTTGGACTGGAAAATGCCTCTTTGCACTATAAGCTTTCCTTAAAAGGATTGTTGAATGCCCTGATGCCCCCTGTGTAAATGAGTTAATAATGAAGCAGACTGGTAGATACTGACGTGTTTTGAGGTGGTATTGTCTTTAACTCTCTGGTGTCTCAAGCTGAGCAAATAGCAGAGCTGGTTCAGCTCATGGTAGGGTTTTCACTCGTGCAAGTAGCATTCACCCACTGCCCATACCTGGTGCTTTTTCTCTTTGCAGAAAGTGAACAAAGGTCACTGGTGTTTGCAGAAGTTTTGGACCTGGTGTCTGCAGAAGTGAGCAAAGCCAAGAAGAAAATCGATGCTTGTTGTTGTTACTCTTGACTCCAGGTGCAAGTGCCCTGGCCATTCCCAAGTAACATTTCAGCTTTGTCCCACACAGGGCAATATTTCTCCTCCTGGTTAGGGTTTGTATGTCAAGTGTGCTCTAGCTTATGGTGTAAATAATGAATTTTCATATTTTCAGAGGCTCGTGTTTTGCTTATCAACTTAATTCCATTCAAAGTTGTGGATTTTTCTCATCAAGAGAAAAATCAGTTCTGACATGAAAAGTACAGCTCAGATTTCATCCTTAGATAGTGCGTGTAGCAAGAGATGCCTCTAGGTCTGCCCAGCAGAATTTCCCCTGGCTGGGTTTCCTGCTGTGGCTCTAGCTGCTCCATTACCCCCATTCATCAAGCTGTACTATAGCTAGCACTCCTATGCCATCTCTTCTCTGCATTGCGCTCCTCCCTGCTGATAAGAACGGGTACATTTGAAGCATCAGTTATGGAAGATCTCTGAATTCTGATCCTCCAAAAGGCAACACATTATTTTTGGAAAGGTTCTTCAACAACTTCTGGCTGGTCTGTGAACAGCGGTGAGCTCAGAGACTTCGTGACCCAAGTTTGGGCGCTCAACGTATGTTCTAATCAGTAATGTGCCCTGCTTTACTGATTCTGTAACTTATGCACCAAGAAATCTTGTTTTATCAATATAGCTCAAAGATATATAACTGCTGGGGTGGGTAGGGCTAGCAAGCACAGCAGCAGGGATGCACACTGGCCACAAAGATGCTGCATTTCCATAGAAGTTCCTACCAACGGAGGATGTGAAGCACCTCCCATTGACTCCAGCACTGTAGGACCTGGATCTACAATCACTTTTCTGATTGCAGACATACTTTGGTCTGCATTTGCTCTCCTTGGCAGTGATTTGTAATGTGATTATAATGTATATTTACACACACACCCTCTTAGCACTGGCTGCCGAGCCAAACTAGGGAACGCTGCTGAAATAATAAAAGCAGTCGATCCCCCTCCTGCTTGAAGGTTAATGCTGTATGGTGAGTGAAAGACTTTTAAGAGTTGTTTTATTAAGGGAATAAATGGAAACCAGGAGGTGTTTTAATGTCCGTGATTTCACAAAAAACCAAGGTGCAGGTTTTTTTCTTTCTTATTTTTTTTTTTATTTCTTTCTTTTCTATTTAGAACAAATCCGTGTTAAGAACAATAAGATTTTGTGATGTGTCCTCGTAGGTAAATAGAGAAATAAGTCTTTCACTGTCAGATAGGAGCAAATGGGACTTGAGAACTCGGGATTTCTGACGGGGGTCAATCGGGGGAGATGAAGAGCAAGAGAAAAAAGTGAGGTAGATCAGCCTGGAGCTGATCTAAGACTTCTACACTCATCTGCCATCTAAATTGGGTGTGCAAATACAGGCAGGAAGAACTTGGAACTCTCCATCAGTCCACCTTTCAAAGTCACAGAATCAATCTACAAATTGGAAGTGCTGAGTCCTGGGGTGGTGGAGGCTGTGAGAGCACAGAGGAATGGGAAGGTGAAGTTACTGCGTAGGATCGAGCTGGCTGAACTGGCCTGGTACTGCTGTGTCAGCATCCTCAGTGCTTTTGTACTGGGCCAGCAGTGCTGTTTGACACTGGTGGGGTTTAGTGGCACTGGTCAGGATCCAGCTGCTGAGTTCCTGGCTGCCGTGGGGACAAGGATTATGGATTTAATGCACCCTCATGCTTACCCCAGTGTAAATCAGAAGCCACTCTGCTGATTTCTTTGGCGTGGAGCCAGCCCGATTCCTAATGGGGCCATTCATAAGAATCCCATTACCCTTCCAGGGGGGAGCGTGGATGCAGCCCTTGCCTTGGGAGGTCGCAGTCAGCCCGGTGGGGTTATCCTGTGAACAGGAGGGAAGAACCAGCCCTCGGGCCTTTCCTTTCTATTTCTGAGCACGCTGCCAGCACTTAACCATGGCAATAGTTACTCTGCAAGCCTGGGATCCCCTTCTCATTCTGCATGGAGTGACCCGTGAGAGAAACGGCTGCAAGAGCACAGGAGAACTGAGTGGGCACAGCAGTCTCTGGGATCAAAAAAAAAAAGGGGTGGCTAATTTCCTGGAGAAAGCTGCACAAAATCATCTCCTCAGCACAAATCTGCCACTGCAGGTGAGAAGGAAAAGGGAAGTTTCCAAAACAACAGCCTATTTGGATCTTATACCCTGCGTGCAAATTAACCTCTTGGAATAGGGTCGCTCCATTGTTATTAGTGTTATTTTTAGATACGTAGTTAAAGTTACGGTTAGCTTTATCCCCTCCTGTGTTATTGTTGTTACACCACATATTAACGCAGTGCTTCTGTAGCTGGGAGGAGGATGGCTGAATTGCAGTAACAGGCTGCGAGCAGGAGGAAAGCACTGCGGTTTGGCTGGTCCTCTCCTAGATATACACCAGCACATCTGGACAGGAGATCATGTGACAAGTAGGAAAGCCAGAAACATATCCTGGATACTATAAAAAATGGGTCCTGTTAAATTAAAAAGGCTTTAAATATTGGCTCAGCTGGTTTCTGTATAGCATTTTTAGTAGTTTTGGAATGTGTTGCAAGATTTGTGATCACCAAGAACTTGATTAAATATTGCAAATCCATTGTGTTGTTAGTTTGTTCTCATGGGCTCTGTGTGTCTTGCCAGTTCTCCCGTACTCTTGTAACACAAGACATGACTTCTAATTCTGGACGAGAACTTTGTGTCCTCAGAATAACTTCTGTGCAGGAAAAAAAAAAAAAAAAAAGGGGAAAAAAAAAAAAAAAAAAAAAGGAGAAAAAAAGAAAAAGAAAAGAAACCAAAGACACACAACAGTAAAAAGTCTCTGATTTTGCATAACGTTTTGGCCATTTCCAATGCTATAGCAGGATTTCAACTGCAGTAAGATGCTAGACATGACTCTCTCTGGTTAAAAGCCAATGTGTTGACTCATAGAAATTTTAGTCCTCAGCCAGACTAGTTGCTAAACTTCACTCATGTCTATTCACGACCTGCTATGGAGTGCTCTGTGGATGTATTTGCAATCCTACTTTCTTCCTGAATGACCCAAGTACTCTGGATAGTCTTTGCTTCAGATTTGGACACTGTTTGTGATCTGCTTACATTCCTGCACACGTAAGCAACAGTCTTACTGGAAGAGATTATGATTCTCCAAGGAGCAATGTCCCAGCAATATTAATAAATTGCTGCTGTGGTATCACAAAGAAAGCTATTGAAATATCATGTAAATAAAGGTCTGACAGGTTTCCTAAGGGATCTTTGTGTCCAGTTTCATGCTCTGGTTCTAGTTCTCAGTCTATGCAGAGGAACAATAGGAAATACAGGAGCAGATAAACTGGCAAAAGTAGGAGCTTTTTGTAGACTTCAAGCTCAAGCTGCAGATGGGAAGAGGACATGAGGACACGTTACTAGGGTGAGTGAGTATATGACAGAAGCAGAAACATGTTAGGAACAAAATCAGAGAATATGAAATATAAAATGAATTTAAAGTAGCAGGAAGTATGGAGTGAATTGTGTAATCATTCTGTAAACATGTCAGCAGGAAGAAGACAAGCAAGAAAAGTTGGTGTATTACCCAAGAGAGAAAACAGCAGTTGTCAGATGATGCTGACAACATGGATATGCTTAATGCCTTCTCAGTCAGTTTTCATTTAAAGGTTTAGACCTCATCTTAGGATGATCAACATCAGGGATAATGTGTACTTCCATTATTTACACATATGCATATTGGTTAAGCCTAATGAATCAGTCTAGGGTGCTGAGGATGCAGCTCCACGTTGCATGAATTTGGATGGGGAATGCACTTTCAGAGGTCTTCTAATCAGTTCCACTTACCATGATCTGGTTGGATTTCCAGTTTATGATTAACCTCAATAGGAAGAAATGTTTTGAGAGTGTTAATTAGTAATTGCTAATAAGCATAAAGAGCTTGGCACCAAATTAGGGCTAGTCTGAGGATAAAACCCAACAAGAAGAGTGTGGCTGTTGGAACTAACTGTTTCGTACAACTAATCCACTCCTATTGCACCACAGTGCTTGCACAAGCAGGCAGAGCCTGAAAGAGCAGGGTAAAGCAATCTTACAAATGTTTGCAATTATCTTTGACAAGTTTCTGGCAGAACGACGAAATTGATATTGGAAATAGTGCCCATTTCAGGAAGATGAGAAATGAGAAGCCAAGGAAACACAGATCGGTCAGCTTACATTTTCTTCTCAGAAAAGTTCTGGAATGAGCAAGTGAACAAATTATTATACATGGAAAATACTAAGGGGATGAGCATCAGCCAGTAAGGATTTGCCAAGAATAAACCAATCTAGTATACTTTCAAAATAGGAAAACATGTCTTCTTGACTGGAGAAAAATGAAGAAGTGTTTTGTAAGCAATTCTGTTTCACTTGCTATTTTCATAAACAAACTAAAGATATTTGGGAGTTGGACGAGATGGCTCTCAGAGGTTCCTTCCTACTCTAAGGATTCTATGATTCTATGATAAAGGCCAGGTAAAATTAGGTTAGATGTAACACTGACTGCGATATTACATCAGTGGAGTAAGCCAGAACCTGCCAAAAATCAGAAAATATCACTTGATGAGAGATTTCCACAGACATCAGCCCAGGCTGTGGGGCAGAAAGTAGGTACATTAAGTTTGCAATGAACACAAGGATGGAAGAGACTACAAAAGTAATCTCAAATGACATTTCAGCACTACCATGAGCATTACGTTGTCCACCTTGGCCTCTTCTAAGAATGACCACTCCAGAAATCATCCAGGGAACACTTCTTTACCTGCTACCTTCACTCATATTAAAGATGAATCACAGCTTCAGGGAACATTATTTTACTCCATCTTCAGGATAGTGCCCAGAGGAGACATCACAATCCCTGATCTCTTCTTAAAATATCATGACTTAATCTCAGAAGCATAGAATCACCAAGGTCAGAAAAGACCTCCAAGATCATCCAGTCTAACCGTTTATCGACCACCAATATTTCCCCACTAAACCATGTCCCTTAGTACAACATCTAGCTTTTCATTAAACATCTCCAGGGGTAGTGATTCCATCATCTCCCTGGGTAGCCCATTTCAGCACCCAACCACTCTTTCAGAGGAGAAATTTTTCCTAACATCCAACTTGAACTTTCCCTGGCACAACTTGAGCCCATTCCCTTTAGTCCTATCTCTGTTATGCTGGAGCAGAAGCCCACCTCCCCCTCACCACACCCTCACACATAAGGTCGTGATCGGTGGCACAGAGTCCAGTTGGAGGCCTGCGTTTACTGGTGTTCTTCAGGGGTCAATGCTGGGTCCAGTCCTGTTCAACATCTTCATCAATGCCCTCGATGCGGGGATCGCGTCCACCCTCAGCATGTTTGCTGATGATACGAAGATGGGAGGAATGGCTGACACACTGGAAGGCTGTGCTGCCATTCAGCAAGACCTGGACAGGATGGATAGTTGGGCAGGGAGGAACCAGATGAGGTTTAACAAGAGCAAGAGTAGAGTCTTGCACCTAGGGAGGAATAATTGCATGCACCAGTACAGGCTGGGGATGAGCTGCTGGAGAGGAGCTCTGAGGAGAGGGACCTGTGTGTCCTGGTGGGTGACAGGTTGGTATTCTTTTATTGGTTTTCTTGCTCCTCCCTATATCTCTTTCTGCCATGAAGGGGATAGAGGAACACACCACCTCTACTCCTGCTCCATCTGCAAACTGCCCCAGTGCCCCAAGGTCCCTTTTGTTAGCCTTCAGCCTTCTCTCAGTGACTTCATCACTGCCAACCTGATCTTTTAGTAAGGGACAACAGTCAGAGGTGTGTCTTCTTGAAACCTTAATACTGCCTACAAGTGTGCTTTCTCATTGCACTTCACACTTGCATGATGTGAAGCTCTAGATCAATACACTTACACCACTTTTTCATAATTCACTGAAAATTCAATCCTCTTCTTCCTAAATCAACAGCAGAGGGATGTGAACCACAGAATGGTGATGAATGACCAAGGCACCAGCTGAAAAAGAGGACTGGGATTGCTATGTCCTGTTCTTCAGTTGGCTTGTTTGAAATGCAATGAGTGGAACAGAGAAGCATGTGCTGAACAACTATTCATCAAGAGACTCTTACACTTAGGGTATCTGAGATATTAATTTTACACACTCTTCTGGGGAACCATCTCACACAGTGTGTGTATTCTGGTTCCTTTTAGAGAAGCTTATGGGAATCATTGAGCTCCATGTATTAGTCACCAAAATGATTAATAGAGACCTAAAGGTTCACATGCACATACTTCCATGTTAATGAAGCCCTCATGCTTTATTCATGAAGCAGAATACAAAGCTCCGGGAATAGTTCTCCCCAATGTTCTCTCCAATGCTCCCATTTTTAATGCTGTAATAGACACTGATTTATTTGAAATCAGCATAAAATATGTACCAGCTCAATAAACCCCTAAGAGATTCTCAGACTTTCTTGAGTGTTCTCATCAGGCAATAAATCACAGAAGCAATAAAGTATGTTAAATAGCTTAACCAATCATGAAAAGCAGAGCCATCAAATGACTTACTTAAATGGTAGTAGGACATTAACTAAATAGGAGATATTAGAGTCTTTAAATATATATTTCTCTCTCACAGTTACACATTAAGTGTGATGGTGGGGCAGTGGTATCCTGAGACATGCGGAAAAAAATAATAATAGAAATACATGTTTATTTTCTTTTTAAGTTAAAACTGTAGTTTATTGCTACATTATTCTCATTGGGAACAAGAGAGATTTCTTCTTGCAAAGAGTATTGTGAGGAAACTTGATAATAAAAGTGGAAGAATAATTCCCTTCCTCGAGGTGAGAATAATCTCCTTGGAGCACATGGGTGTGTCTTATCATGTGCAATGTGAAACTGAATACTGTTCTGTTTTGCATGTCTGGGTATCTCATCCAGTGCCAATGCCTACTTCATAGCCTAGTCAAGATAACCTCTCTTTCAGAGCTGGATTTCTACACGAGTTTCTTTTCCAAGTATCCATAATCCTACTTAACAAATACCTACTTAAGGCAAATCCTCTAAACTACAGTATTTGAAAGCTTACAAAAAACATTCCTATATTTATCTTTGCTACATTTCACAGAGAAATGGAAGTAACGATGTCACCTTGTTAAAATGAACAGTACAGAAAGGAAAAGCTAAGGGTTATATTAAGGAGCTTCTGTAAGAAATTTTCAATGTCTGTTGCAAAACTTAGTTCCTCAAGATCCTTACTGTTTTCAGGTAACATAACAAAAGCTTATATTTCCTTCAGAAATGTAAGAGCTAGGACAGGAGTCAATTTACAGGTATAGATACACCTGTATCTAAACAATTGGTTTACTCTTTAGCCTTCACTGCCTATGCTATCTAAATCTCCAGCAGTTATAACTGAAATTTAGAAATCAGCTGGCTGACCGTAATATAGACTGACATATCTTAGTCTGAACCTGAATCTCATCCTAACAGATATCTTCTAGAGTAATTCTAAGGCCTTTGGGATGTGTACTGGGTTCACGTGGCAGGCTAAGACCTGGATCTCAGCAGTGGAGTGACTTTTACAGCTTTATCAGAGGAGCCAACACCAAACTCAAATCCCATCTGAGGGAGAAAGGATTATCCCAGGGTTACAGCCTTCTTGTACTGTTATAGAGGCCTCTGAAGTGTGACTCAAGTCAAGGGAGAAAGAGGTAAGGCTGGGTGTAAGGCCCCTTGCTGTGGCTGTAGCATGTAGTTCCAGTGTGTGAAATGGGAATCCAAAGCTGATACCTGTTCTTCTTCTGTGAAAAAGTTCTACACAGTTGTTGGAAATAGAATTTGTCACTCTTGCTCTGTCAAATTTCTCTCCCTCCTCATTAGACCTGCATTAGAATTAAGAAATAATATATAATGCAAACGTTTCTTATCTGTACTTTGTATGTCAGTGTATTGCAGCCAAATATCCCTGTATATATGTGGCACCATAACTAGCAGTAAGTGTTCCAAGTGCATATGCTGCCTACTAGACAAGATCATCTCCCACCTAACTTCCTTCCAAGACCTGAAGGGGGCCTACAGGAAAGCTGGGGAGGGACTCTTTTAGAAGGGCAGGAAGTAATAGGATGAGGGGAAATGGCTCTAAACTGTAAGAGGGTAGATTTAGAATAGATATTAGGAACAAGTTCTTTATGGTGAAGGTGGAGAGACACTGGATCAGGTTGCCCAGTGAGGTTGTGGATGCTCCCTCCCTGGAAGTGTTCAAGGTCAGGCTGCAGGGGGCTGTGAGTAACCTGGTCTAGAGGGAGGTGTCTCTGCCTAAAGCACGGGGTTGGAACTAGGTGGTCTTGAATGTCCCTTCCAAGCTAAACTGTTCTATGATTCTATGATTCCTGCTCCTGAACTCCTGATTCACTTCAGCCATGAGTCTGTAAATGAGGCTGACACTGGCCCAGATAATCAGGGAGCTTGTTTGATTCCAAGTTTGGGGCATGAGCTAACACAATGCTGTAGTTGTACTCAGGGAAGAGTAAGGCTTAGCAAGTATACAGCACTCTTCAGGGAACAAAAAAAAACAACAAAACCGAGTTGAAAGACAGGGAGAAGATTCAAATGTGGAGCTTTCCACAATAACACTGAGTTCACTAATCTACTAGTAATTATATTTAAGGGGACTTCCTGATATTCCTGATAGAACATTGATAAAGCTCGTACCAAAAAGAGTAGGAACAGACTCATCATCCTACAATCCATTCAGAAAACCTTATCTTTATATTCAAGGGAAGGCTGGATGTGGCTCTAGGCAGCCTGCTCTGCTGGTTGGGGACCCTGCCCATGGCAGGGGGTTGAAGCTAGATGATCTTTGAAGTCCTTTTTAACCCAGGCCATTCTATGGTCCTATGGTTTTGAAGTAAAGGCTGCAGCCTATTCACTGTATTCCGAAGTCACTGGTAGACCCATTGTCTCTGGATTTTTTAATCTCATTTTAAGTCCATCAGTATCTCTGGCTTCTGCACAAGCCTGCAGCAATGAGTTCCCCAGATTAATGACATTTTGATGAAAAAATACTTTTTATTGCAAGCCTGAGGCCTGATGACTTCACATGGTATGTTCTACTTCCCATCTTCCATGAAACAGAAAAAAATTTTCCTATTTTCCTTCTCTGTAATACTTACTATTCTAAAACGTTCTATCAGTTGTCTTTACCTTTCCTGATCTGCTTTTGTTTTTGTTGAAATTAATTTAATGAATATGCAGAGTTTTCAAAAATGAGATCAAAAGACCTTAAAGCAGATGCCTTCTTTATACTCTAAGCCTAGTGTCTTGCTAGCAGCTCTATCTGCCTATTTACTGTATGGAATGTAAGCCTCTTCCTTACCTAATAACTTTATGTTTGCTTATTGCAGGAGCTGGGTGCTTGATTAGAAGTTCACCTGAGCAGGGTTGGCCACTTGCTGTGTGCATTGGATAGGAGAACTGTGTTGGTTGGCAGTAAGAGGCCTGTAACATCTACCTCCAACTAACCACTGCATTGGAAAACTATTTAATATCTATCCAGTATGTTCAACTGATGAGAGCAAATGCAGACACATGGAATGTGTGAGGCTGGAGATATGTTGGGGTAGCAGATCCTGCACACAAATTCAAGTTTGGGTAAAAATGCCCATGAAGAAAGATGGAGGAATTCCATATGGTGATTCTCTAATCTTCCCTTCTGCTGATTCTTGTTCCCCACAAAACAGCGAGTGCTTCTTGAGTTTCCTTATCCACAAAACAAAGCCACCAGCCCTTTCACAGGCACCCACAGACAGCTGTATCCTCACTCCCTGTCAACCCTCACCCAGCCCATCCCCTCCAAACCTGAGAGTTGTTCTTTCACAGAAGCTAATCAAAATGAAATACAGACATGATTCGTTTGAGTGTAAGGTGGTTGCTACATTAACTAACATAAACTTGACAATCAACATTTCTCCCTAGACCCTCTGACTTGGATTGCCCTCTTTTCAGCTTCTCTTGTTGCCCCAGATCTACCCCTTTCCTTCTTTGAAGTTTTGTACCCTATCCCAAAGCTTCCATCATCTGAATTTCACTCCTATGTTTTTCTTGAATGCCTTTTCTCCTCATCTCCAGGCCTTGAGACATCATGACTGATCAAACTCTCTTGCCCAATATTTCTTTGTAGAGAGAAAATCTCCCTTCTACTCATTGGGTTGGTTTGGGAAACCTGGTCATGACTGCTCTTACGGAAAATCTCTCTAGAAGATATGTAGGTAGTAAATAAAGGAATGTGCCTGGAGGGAGAGTAGGCCTACAGGAGTTTAAGAATCAGCCCTTTGGCTGCAGAAGAAACCCATCACCAGCTGAGACCAGTGGTGGTATCTCTCAGTCCAATGCAAAGTCACTTGGACTCCAGGTTCTGCCCTTGACTGACTACAAAATTATGGTGATTCTTTGGTTAAACCTCAATTATTTGGCTGGTGAGTGGGCAGGCTTGAAGTTAGGGTATGCACCTACTAATGAATTCCTAAATGCTACATGAAAAGAATGAAGTCTTGATCAGCATTTGCTGAAAATTAGTAGTCATTTCACCACCAATTCCATTCATTCTGGCAAAACTCAACAGGCAAGAAAAGACAGTATTAGTAATTCTTAGCTTGGGGAAAATTTTCTTGGCACCCACAATTCCCCTGGACTTCCAACTGTCTCAAGATGTTGGCTGAAGAATTATTTTCTTCCAGACATAGTTTTTTTCTCCATGTGTATGAGTGTACATGACTGTGAGTGAAGGGAACAGGGTGAGTTACTGTGGCTTGACTTCTTAGCCAGATTACCAGCTCCATTTGCACAATCATCCTACATATTTCCACAGGATTATACAACACATTGGCTGCTCCAACTGCAGCTACACAGTTTGGCATGCTGGGGGTTGACTACTCGTCCCACCCAACCCTCCCAGAGATTGGCTTCACTCCACTGAAGTCAATGGAACTGCTGTAAAATAAAATCATAGAACCATAGAATAATAGAATGGTTTGAGTTGGAAAGGATCCTTAAAGATCATCTAGTCCAATTCCCTTGCAATGAACAAGGACAGCCATAGGTCCATCCAGCGCTCAGAGCTCTGTCCAGCCTGACGTTGAGTGTCTCCAGGATCGGGGCACCACCACCTCTCTGGGCAATCTGTACCAGTGCCTCATCACCCTTCTTCCTTACATCCAACCTAAATCTCCCCTCCTTTAGTTTGAAAACATTTCCCCTTGTCCTATCACAACAGACTCTGCTGAAGTTTGTCCCCTTCTTTCTTACAGTTCCTCTTTAGACGCTGACAGGATGCTCTCAGGTCTCCCCCAAGCCTTCTCCAGGCTAAACAGCCCCAGATCTCTCAGCCTGCCTTTGTGAGGAGGTGCTCCATCCCTTGGTCCATTTTTGCGGACCTCCTCTGGACACACTCCACTAGGTACATGTCTCTCCTGTGCTGAGGACTCCACATCTGGTTGCAGTACTCCAGGTGAGATCTTATCAGTACAGGGTAGAGAGGTAGGATCACCTCCCTTGCCCTGCTGGCCATGAATCTTTGGATGCAACCCAGGACACAATTGGCTTTCTGGGCTGTGAGAGCACATTGCTGGCTCAGATCCAGCTTCCCATCCACCAGCACCCCCACGTCTTTTTTGACAGGGCTGCATTCAATCCTTTCATCCCCCTGATTGTATTGATAGTGAGGGTTGTCTCGACTCAGGTACAGATCTTGCACCTGGATTTGTTGAACCTCACAAGGTTCACCTGGGCCCACTGCTCAGTCTGTCTAGGTCCCTCCGGAGGGCATCACGTCCCTTGAGCATGTTGACTGCACCACAAAGCTTGGTGTCATCTGCAAACTGCTGAGGATGCACTCGACCTCTCTGTTGATGTTACTGATGATCCCAGCAGTGACCCCTGATGGACACCACTAGTCACTGATCTCCCTCCAGATATTGAGCCATTGACCTCCATTCTCAGGGTAGATCTCAACCAGTTCCTCATCCATCAAACAGTCCACAATTCATGTCCTTCCCATTTGGAGTGAAAGATGTTGTGCGAGATTCTATCAAAGGGCCTACTGAAATCCAGACATCTGGATTTCACCAAATGTCATGAAATGTCACCAGATTTTAACAATTCTAGTTGACCCATACCATCTCTGTCTCTTCCATGTGCCTTAGTACAGCTTCCAGGAGGATCTGCTCCATGATCTTTCCTGGCACAAAAGTGAGGCTAACAGGTCAGTAGCTCCCTGGATCATCCTTTCTACCCTTCTTAAAACTGGATGCAACATTGCCTTTTTTTGACAGTCACCAGAGTCTTTGCCTGACTGCCATAACTTTTCAAACATCATCAACAGTTGCTTGGTGACTATGTCAGACAATTCCCTCAGGACTCTCAGATGCAATGCTGTAAAATCAAATCAGTGGTGTGGTGTATAAGAATCTAGCCCATCTGACAATACTCCTTTAACAACCACAGCATTGATGCAGTTCAGATTCTGACAAGTGGTATCTTATACATGGACTCATTACAACCATGATGTGACAAACCAATATCCACTTCTCTCGCAATCTTGTTAAGAGCAGTGAAACTTGGCATGTATCTGTTTTCATTTTTGGCCTGGCTTATCTAGTTTTGAATGTTAGCAAGCCCAGAAGGAAAGGAAAATATGTAGTTAATGTAAGTATTAACTAACCAAACTAGAAATATTACATATGCACATGCACACACAAACATAAAGCACAAATGTCCTTCAAACCACCATGTTAGTGCAACAGATAAAATTCATCACTCACTCCAACCTCTGGACATGAATAAAACCATGGGAGAACTGATGCTGAGCCAGGGGTGAGCTCTGTGCTGTGCTCTGCACAGACCTGGGCTGCAGCAAGAGCACTAATACCATTGCACAGAGAGGTTTTACTTGGGCAAAGAGGAGCACTGCAGCATGGCTATGTTGTGTTTACCAGTGCAATTTTCAAACAGACTTCAAAACAATGGGATGAGACTCTGGTCAAAGTGACTGATTTCTGATAGATTTATTTCTCTCCCCTTTCCAGGGGAGGAGCTGCAGAGGGAGCCAGTAACAAAGCGCTGAGGTCTGCAAGGTTTTCCCGAGAGCGGGTAACAAATGTAGGAAATCGTGCAGGGGAAGGCTATAAATCAGGACCCAAAGTGATGCACTGTCCGCAGCAGCAGCTCTGAACCTTCAGCAAGACATTTTTTGAGCAAGTTTTTGGAATTTTGGTGGGCTCTGACCTGCAGTTTTCACTTCCAAAATAACTTGACTTTGCTAAAGTGGTAATTTCATTTTCATGATAATGCTAAACTCAAGCCACATGTGCTTTAATTTAAAGCAGGACCTAGGCAGTGGGCCCTGCCAAGAAACAGTAGAGAAACATGCTTATTCTACTAGTTTGCTTGAGGCGTTCAGCATTTTTGAATGCCTCGGCAGAAATATAGTTTTTAAATAAGCCAATCCCAGAGAGAGAGAGAGCAGAAGAAGAAGGGAGGGAGGGAGGGGTGGAAGAAGGTTGCAGTACTTTTTTGCATTAAGCTTTTGTTGCATTCACTGGCTAAATCAGAACCGATGAACTAGCAACAGAACAGATGTTATTTATGGCCTTCACTGGCTATTCTTTTTTGACAGTGAAGGTGTTGCCCAGACCCCTTCTCATTTTCAGATGCAAACTGGCACGTTAGATTTTGCTGTGGTACAGGATATTAGATTGCTTTACGTGTGCCCTTAGTTGCACAGCTCTTTCTTCTAATTAAAGCCAAGGGAGAGACAAACTTACAGTCCTTCTGGCGGTGCTTGTAGGATTTTTTTAACTCTCTTGGGAGGCCCAGGAAAGCAACCTTGTCTTTTTATTTAGTGTAAGGAAAATAAGGGCATGGTAAAGCATGAGAGAAGGAACAGGAATGAGTGGACAGAGAGGAAGAGATTTTTCCACCTCCTTCAGAAAACTGGAGTCTCACACTCTCTGTTTTTGGGAGAGCTTTGATTCAGGTGAAAAATCACCTTCTTCCACTCATCCAAGTGCCTGCTGACTGCTTATATCTGCCATTACACGATCAAGATTCTCAGCTGTACCACTGAAGAAGAAATGAGTTGCTTTCAATGTGGAGCAGATTATACAGCCCTTGAAAGTCAGAAGTCACAGGATCAAATCCTGATTTTTCAGCGACTTCTGCTGGACCTGCAGAGGCCTTGCTCTAACTTCACATGTTCATAAAACAGATTCAGGCTCTTGATAGAGGCATCAGCATTTCCAAAAAATATCGTTGGTTGTCCACAGTAGTGAAGATGTATTTCATTCCATTGGCTTGAGGTCTGTTACATTAGAGGTGCTCTTGAATTATGACTCATATAGATTCTCCTCATCTGAATTTACAGTTTAATTAGAAGTATTGGGGCCAACAACATCCACTTCTCTGTTGCACCCATACGACTGCAGCTTCACCAACTTCTGTCTATACCACCATAGTGCCTTGGCACTAACAAGATTCCACAGTATGTGTATGGGAACTGTTGAATCACGGCCTGAACTACTGATTGATCACCTGAAGTGAGCACTGAGTCAGCCACAGGGGCACAGGTGGAGGTGATAATACCTGTGTGATTGGAAGGGGGTGGAGCCTGGCTCCACCTCTCCCAAACCCCATTTAAGGGATGACCACCACCAGGGAAGGATCTCTTCTTGGAGATCTCTCCCATGTGGAGTCAGTGGTGAACCTCAACCATCACAAAGGTGAGCCACACTCTTCTTGCTAGTTGTCTGTATACGATCTACCTAAGTCTACCAAAAGTATACCATCTTCTGCACTATTTTCCTTGAGTGCCGTTCTTGGGAGTTATTTGCCCTATAGTATGACACAAAGAAATTGCATACAGAAACTTACGTTATTAGCTATTGACCAAATGTCCTCATTTTAACCTATCCCATTCTGGTCACATGTGCCTGACACTTTCCCCCACATTACACACGTATGTGGGGTATTAATGCTTCAAGTCAGGGTTTCTTCCTCTACTTTCTTCATCCCTGTCCTCACGTGGCCCCAGTGATTAATTCCTGAGCCTTAGCTTTGCATCACTGTCCCAAACCTCTACAGTGCTCCCCAAACTGGGGCCCCGCCATTCCCAGCCAAGAAATCTTCCCTGTGTGCCAGCTTCACACTGCAGCATCAATTTTCTGTTTCCATTGTGTCAGGTGATGTCAAAGGCTGGGAATGGGATCAGCATGGAGAATTCATCTGGGCTGAAGCAAACGCTGTGACAGACTCCAGATGATTGCTGTGATTGAAATAATTTTCTCATGTCCACAAATAAGGTTTGAGTTTTGATCTTAAAGAAAATAGAAGGTGTTTCACCAGAGAATTTCTAATTTTGAAAGGCTGAGAGTTGCCTTCCCAACAATTCTTCCCTGGTCTTGGATTGGGCAGCCCTAAGACTGGTTGTTTTACAGCAAAATATCCTCAGTAAGAAATCTTTAGAAAAAAAAGAACCACAATGCCTCAAGACAGACATGATCCAATGATTTCCCAAAACAGGGATTTTAAATAAATATTGCATTACATCTTCCTGGTTTTGTTTTGTTTTCTTTTCACAAGCCACCAGTAACATACATGTAGCAGCTTCCAGGAAGGATGTGCAGGTAGTGAATTATCCATCAGAAATGACCAGGGGCTGAAAACTCCAAGCTTCCCTCTCTCCTTGAATTCCCTGGCTGGCAGGCTATAACAAACATACATGCCGCCCACACGCTGTTTTAGAAGAGTATTATTAAGGTTGCAAATCAATTTTTGACTCAAATATGAACCTTAAATCATTCCCCTTGTATGTATGAATTCTATAAGACTTTAATTAAAGGAACACCTAGCACATTTTCCTCCACCTCATTCAGAGTGGATGGTGCTCTCCTAATTCAATACTTCACCCTCTGCTTATTATCCAAAGTATGACCCCAGGTCTTATTTACAGTACAAATCTCATTCTGCAGATGGTATTATTAATTTCCTGGTGGCTTCCTTTGTGGGGCTCACCACTGCGGGATCCAAGAGCTTCACAAACATTCACTCATTGCCCTTTGCAGAACAGTGAGTGCGGGTGCGACCATACCCATTGATCTGTGAAGGAACCAAGGAACAGGGAGACTATGACATCAAACATCAGATTTGGGAGGACACAATATGAAATTCATGACCTGAGCTTGCACTCCAAGTTCAGTCGAAGTCAAGAATGATGGTTTCTGCAAATCAGAGTATGCTATCTTATCAGATTCCTGGAAAATGAGAAATGTTAATGGCTTGTGGGAAAAGTTTGGTTTCAGTGACAAGATGGGCTTAACAGTCAGCAAGATAAAAGAGAACCCAATTCAAAGAATTTAATCAAGAGATCATTCTCTCTTTTCCTGCAGCCTTCATTCTCCATTCTTTTCTTGTGCTTTCCAGGCTTTGGAAGCAATACTGAAAAGAACACCCCTTTGTTCAAAGCATGAGCTCCCAAGGCAGAACCTCACTGAGCAGAATGAGGCAGAGGTTGGTGGGAGACACAGGAAGACAAGAAGCTGCTTAGTCCTTCAGATTGGCATGAGCACCACTTAGGCACAGGAACAGAAAGAAACACAAAACACTCTCAAATCCAGCAATTCCTAACCTTTGTGTATTCTTACAGTTAACAGTTTTTCTTTTCCTTTTCCTGGATATTTAAGAAGATTGCTTGGAAAAGTGGACATTGCTGGAAGAGGGCTGATCCCGGCGGCCACGCGGACCGTCAGCAGCACTGGAGCCTCTGCACAGCCCTCACAGCTCTGCCACGTGAGCTGAAGGAATCGCTGGGCAGAGGGAAGCCGAGCACCTTGAACTGTGTGAACTGAGGTTTTTCAAAGCCTGAAACTTTGCCAACCCTGGGCAGGTTCTCACAGGGAATGCAGAAGTCTCATCCCACCCGCAGCAGCCAGCTGGCTGTAAAGTGAGGAGTTACCATTAGAAATCAAAGGAAATGACCCCAGAATTCAACATTAGAAACTAACTTAGCCTTCTTGGAAATGACAGTCTCACACTTTTTTTTTTTTTTTAATTTTAAAATAAAATTGCTTGCGAACTAGCAACAAAAATGGAAGATTTCAGTCCCAACACAGAATCTTGGGGAAGTCACAACTGAGAATTGGGGTGTGTTAATAGCATTTGCTGGACAATGATGAAAGGTATTATGACAAAGGATGTTGGTACGTTCTTTCACTGGGAGCCATGATGTAATCTTAGAGATACAGCAGAAGTAGTTACCTTTTGCCCATGCTTTGTTACAGTTCACTTGAAGCAATACAGGTGAATCACAAAGTGTAATCCATTATCAGGTGGTTTAGTATCTCTGCTTGTCTTGGTAGTAGTCTGACTGCTGTGGTTAACATAGTGAGAGGAATATATGCAATATAAAACCTCAGATAATTACTACATCTATTCCCACTCTGAGATGAGACCTTAAGTCAACCATTTCCATTATGGTATCTAGATAATTGGCCTAATTTTCAGAGGTGTGGAAAGCTTACAGATCCCTCACATTTAACTAGCACAACTGGAAGATCACACCTCTCAGCTACACAAATAGGAAATGAGTTGCTGAACTGGAAACCCTGTGACTGGAAAAGTTGACCTTGGCCTTGAGGTGTTTGTTATCTAGTTTCAGCTGTACAAAAGGCAATTGGAAATGAGTACTGCAGAGAGGTGCAGCTTGTTGCCCACATACTGTTCCTTGGCCAGATAGCTCCCCATGAAACCAGGAGTAAACTTAAGGTTTCTAACTGCTACTGGGATTCTTTCTAATGAGCTTTCCCACATGTCACCTGGTGATCTTCACAGGGCTGAAAGGATCAGTCCATGCACCCCAGGATGTGCACCTCCCCATCCCCATGAGCTGCCTGCCAAAATCACCATACCAGTGACACCTGCCATACACAAAGCAAGCACAGCAGGGAGATGAGGGGTGGAGGAGTGCTCAGAGGCATTCACAGGTGGAGGAGGTTAGCATCTCCCTGTGGGGTCCAATTACTCATTTCTGAATGCAGCACTCCCCCCTCCCGAGGGCTGAGGCGCTGCTGCTGATGGCTGTGGGGTGGCTTTCTTCCTGAGTCCCAGTATGAGAGTCATGTGCAAATGTTTAGTAGGAGAGTTCTACTTGACCACTTGTGTATTAATTTCATTTGTTTTCTTCTCTATCAGCCAAATTATTATTTGAAGTGTAAACCATTGTGCTGGCTGTAGCACTTCAAACCAGTGTTTGAAAGGGCTCAGGTTGTTTTTTATTGAAATCTCTTGATATTTTTGACAGAAATGACAATTTACTACAAAAATCTTTCTTTAGTATTTCAGTAAAAAGTAACTTTTTAAATCCAGATTAAACACTTCAAGTGTTCTGAATATTTCCCCTAAGATACACTTTGCCAATGTGCTTTAAATTTGAGCAGTTAATGTTAGTTTTTTTCCCACATTTTCTACTTGTCAGTGAAACAAAAACAACACCTTGATTTTACTCAGTGCTAGCTGGAAGATCAGTTAGACAGCTGCTCTGTCAACAATATGCATAGAATTCAGCCCCTAGGGTGTTATATCTGCGTTTCTCAAACCCTATTTTATCATATCTTGCTATATCATTTGGAAAACTGTAGGTAGACCATTTAATTAATCAGGTTTACTAGATTTTTGCCCACTAGAACTGGAATAAACAAAAAAAATGCTAATGTCTAAACCAGAACGGCTACATGTCTCTCTGATGATTTAAGAAAGCCAAGAAGTATGTATTTTTTTTTTTTTAAAGCAAGAACAATGAAGAGCTGACATTGCAAAAAGCCTGATAAATGAAACGATATTGTTTTCTTTTCAGTGCTTTCCACCATTGCCCACTCCAGGAAAGGAAATCTTGATTTCAGTGAATGCAACAACTCCCAGTCAAGCTCAATGATTTATTTCTTCTCTCTGTTGTTAAACCCCCTCAATCTGGATGCCATGTTTAATGAAGAGCCTTACCCAGACGCATGAGATAATTCATGAGAAGACTCATTTGTAATAGTTAAAAGCAGACACATGCTAGTGGTGGGATATTTAAGAAATCTGAGCACTGAACAACTCGTTTTTCACTCATCTCTATTGGATGTGCCAGTGTACGCTTTTGCAAAGCGATGAAGTAAAACAAGAAGACCGCTATACATGGTCCTAAGCAACCAATAAAATGGGCTGTGTTCCCTCCCCTGAAACACTTGCAAGTTTAGCTCTGTGAAGGTTAAATAATTGGTTTAACCTGATCCCTCTATGACTCTCCCCTACCTTGTGGGAAAACTCCTGTAAGCTTATTGTAAACATAATTATGCTGTGTGGGCTTTTCATTAATCTAACAAAAAACCACAAGATGACATGCATCAGACTTTTTTTTCCTGTTCTGGAACTTGCCTCCACTTGCAGTTGCTTATTCCTATAGTCTGAGCTTTTTTTTTTTTTCTCCAAATGCACCGTGAACTAAATCTTCCCTATTTTTTAAAATTTGAAGAATTAAACTGAAGATATCCTGGGGTTAATAATATGGAATTTAAGGCAGACTCATTTCTTTAGCCATTGCATATGGACGTGAAGTCTCACCTCCCCGTTTTTGTGTTTTGGTGGCAAGTCAAGTAGCGAAATATACCCTGAGGATGTGAAATACAAAGACTGGAAGATTCTTTCAATAATGATGCTCAGCCAAAGGACATAGTGATCACTGCCTTGGTGTCAGCACAACCACCTGAACTACGTATAGTTTGCAGTTTATCAAGGCACGGATCTCTTATTGCCTATGCCTTGTTACACTGACTCCCCGAGACCCAAAATGACAAATTTGGGAAGAAATAGACGATCTCAAGTCAGCTGATGTTATCCTGCAGGAAAGCAATTGGTCATCTGGGAGCCAATGGCTTCTTTTTCTACTAAGGACTTCTGAGGGTACCTCCTGCTTTGTGAAGCATGTTATAAGAATCTGGTGTTTCTTCGGGCATCTTGGGTCAAGAGATCTGGAAACCAGTGGCTCATTGTGCTGGGTCCGTGGTGGGTAACATGCACTTCACTGCCATTTATAGTGTGTTCATTAAATAAATGTCAAATCCAATACTATCCCAGTTTCCACAAATCTGCAGCCTAGCTGAACTGTCCTCATTCTCGTGGGAACTGCACAGCAGTTTCCTGACACCTGAATCTCCCCCACGATCCAACTGTTGCTTGTTTTAGGGCCACTGAATTGGGAACAAGGCTGGAAATCACTCCGAAATAGGAGAATAATTTCCCCTCACTATTTTCATCTATTAGGAAGAGAAGATGATAACCCCTGGGTAGTTTGCCTTAAAGGACTTCTGCGGACACAGAGGAATATCATTGGGAAAGTGCTTTGAAAATTCTTATTAAAATCTCTGAAATACTGGGTTTAGAATATTTTCCCTCCAAAATGAAGGTGCAGCCAGGGTCAAACATGTTATGAAACTGATCTGTTTACAGAGCCATTTGCTGAGAGCAGACCTGCACTTGCATCTTTAGATGAAGCTGTTCTGATCCAAATGCTGCAAGCAGATCACCCTGCATTTTCACAGGGACTTTCAGATCTGCATAGGCACAGCATTGCACTGGCAAAACCACACAGCTTTCCACCCCGAGATGCTGAGAACTGTCTGCAGGTAGCCCCACAGCCAGTGCTCCTTGGCCATGGTCCCTGTGTTGGCAGCACTCAGTAGTATGCACAGTCCAGGTCAGCTGCTGGACTCACAGCAGAACAGCCCTACAGAACTCGGGGCTAGCTGAGAATAGTAAGCATCTGAAAAATAATAGTATTAATCCTTTGCATGGGGGGCCTGCATGTTGGTCTGCAAACGGTGTTGAAGCAACTTCCGTATTGTCTTCTTTGGGAAAATAGGGACAAAAAATGAGAGGCTTTGGTCTGCTTACACTTTTATGTCAAGTTGGATAGATTGAAGGGCAGGAGGCAAAAGAACACAGCAATTCTGGGACTTGTGCCCCGAATCAGGCTGCTTAGAGCTCCCATCTCTTATCAAAACCCAGAGTTAGGTGACTCTATGGTCCAGATTTGATAAGTGAGAATTATTGAGCTGCAAAACATCACACGATTAAAAAGTACTCTTGTGGATTGTTTTTTTTGTTTGTTTGTTTCTTTTTGTTTTTTAAGAAGTAATAATACCAAGTCAAATTTAAGTTTTGTTTTTTTTTTTTTCCTGGCACAGCAACAGATCTTTTGGAATAGGGAGAAGCAAAGATGTTTTATCTTGTCTTGAGTAAGCTTTTGATATTGTTTTAAACAGTGTTCTAATGAGAAAGGCAGTGTAATAATACATGAGAGGAAAAAATTGCTGAGAAACTACTGTGTGCCATCTCAAAAAATACGTCATAAGCAGAGTTTTTCAGTAGCTCTTCTGTGGTATTATTCAATGTCCTTATGAATGAATTGGTGATAGAGGAAAAAGAGAGATTATTAAATGCACAGAGTATAAATTCTGTGGGCATGCAAAATTGATGAATGTTTGCTCAGGGAGCAGAATGGAAATAAATTAGTTTTCACAAAATACAGAAATGTCTGGGAAAAGCCAAAATGCTATTTGACAAGGACAGCAGTGAAGGTTGTTAATAAAAGATGGCACATAATCCTTCTACTCTACCTGGTTTCACTAAATTTAAATAACATTACTCAGTTAATTCAAGAAATATGTGAGTCAGTGGCAGAAGATACACAAGAACTTCGACAAGAATGGTAAGAAACCTAGAAAAGTATCATCTTCAATGAAATTTTATGGAATTGGGATGATTTCATTTTTTCCTTAGAGAAGATGGCAGGGAGATGTAATTATGGTCTTCAGATATTTCAAATTAGCAGCAAAGAGGAAAGGAGTAAACTATCCTCAAGCCAAGTGCAGGTAAAATAAAAAGTAATAGGTTTAAACTGAAGCAAGAAAGATTTAGGATAGCCTGTGGGGAAAAATGTAAACATAAATGTAATTAAGCACTGAGATGGATTGCTTAGCAAGACTTGTCAGCCTCTGTCAAAGGAGATACTTAAGAACAGGTAAAACATGAACTCATTTTCCACAGTAGTCCTCCTTAGTTGTTAATTCCATATTCTGAGTTGTTGCACTTTTCTTCTAAATGTCCTCAATTCAAATATCTCTTCTATTCAGAATTTCCTATGGCTGTGTTATGAAGTCCTTATTTTTGGTGTAGTAATATATCAGATAATGCACAAAATATCAGAGTAGCTGAAGTTGGTCTTTGTTTCTTAAAATTCCCACTATTCTGAATGACAATTTTGTGTGAAGATTAAAGACTTCTGTATTTCTTTCCGTTTGAAGGTGTTTTTTCTATTAAAAAATGTCCAGCTGCAGAAAAATGGGCTGGCCTTATCTTCCTGGCATTACAGTTGGTGTATTAGGATCAATTGTTGTGTCCTTCAGTTTCTCTTCTTAAAAACGTGTCTTAGCAGTAGTACAGCAGAGAATTATCAAAATATGTAAAATATGTTAATTTTATAGAGCAACAAATCAATACAGTTAGTGCCAAAGACAGAAGACCTAGGCCACTGGCCAAGACAAAGCCATTGTTTGTCTGTAGGCAAAGTACTGTAGGACTTTTGTAGACCTTGGCAGAAGCACAGAATGAAAAAGGCCATGCATTTTTATAATATTAAACAGGATGTTACGTCAGTTCTGGGTACATCACTGCCTTAGCTTGGTATCAGCAGCTACCCCTGCTCCTTGGATGAACTGAAAATGCTCCTTCTCCATAAGATCTCAAGTTCACAGCCTAAGTGAAATTCCTGTTTTCCTGAGGGTTGATTGCATATTTGAGTGACTGATTACTCTGCAAACAAAAAGAGATGTCACAGAAAATCCTTCTCTGGACAGTTACAAAGAGTGACTCCAAGAAGCAGAGGGAATGCCAAATATAGTGCTCTGCAGATCTTTTCCGTGGTTTCCTTACATTTTGGATGCAGTGTTGCTAGACTGTGCTCAGTGTTTATTTTGAAGCTAATTAAGTTTGACTGTTCATTATGTATCTAAAAAGGAAAGTGTCTTATTTCCACTTTTTAATATTCCAATCTCATAGTTTTCTTAGTGTATCACTAGTGAAAGAACTTTAACTAGAAAGACTGTGGCACATCATATAATAATGATAATAATAATAATAAAGGCAAGGGTGATATTTTCCCCACATTTTTCCATATACTGTTTTGGATTGATGACCTTCCTCTTTGGGATGAATGCCACCAGACAGCAGGATAAACCAAAATCTTCCTTGGCTGTTCTGACAGCACGCTGCAGGAATCCCCTATATCCTTCAAGACAGAGCAGGAAATATTGAAACAACATTAAAAAAATACATTATTCAGATCACTCTATCTAAAAAAAAATTACCTTGAGTAGATCTCAACAACACAAAGATGTTCAACCTCCTAAATTTCTCGTAAGGATCACTTAGATGCCCCAGTTCTTCTGCTTTTTGATTGTTCAATGTATACGTTTTCCATTGACTTTACCACTTATTAGGTTAGATTCTAAAAGAACATATACAGCTCTGTTCAAGTTAAAACATTAAACCAATGTCCTTTGGTTCAGACCATCTCATCAAACCCTAAGGTCAGCAGTGGTAAAGTGTGTAGGCTTCATAATTCAGTAAACAGGTTGCATCTCTTTTACTGATGTTATAGGAGGAGTTGAAGGACAATATTTCTATACAGCACTTCTGTTAGGAGGGATTTACCTGAACATGGGTATTTGTAGCTACCTATATAACACTTGCACAGATGAAACCCTAAGTAGAGGCTGGGACACTGATCACAGCAGTGATCACTGCTAAGGTTCCTGCTTCTCCAGAACAGATCTAGATGAATTGAAATCTAGAGGAACTGAAAGCTGCTCTCAAACACCTATGCTAATCATGCAAGCTTTCATCATAGAAATATTTTTTTCCGTAGAGCTGAATCTCTTTAAGATGCAGAAAGCCCTGTAATTTATGAATAGATACTACTTTGATTATTTTAATACTTGACAGATACAAGAAGACTTGAGAAGGAAAATGATATTCAACAGTAGTCATAGATGAAACCTGCTATAATTTTAAATGAGGAATATCATGAGAGACCCACTGCCTTTAGCTTTTATTGCTATTAGCTTTTATATTTTATATATTGCCTCTTGAAAAGCTGTGAAACTTTTGCTGTAAATTAAATAACTTCTCCACCAAGTGTAAGAAGCAAAAGATGGTTTTGAAAGCCACCTCTGCTGTAAGTCCTGCAAAAATTATATATTTGAACCGGGTATAAGCATGGGACCAGGGACAAGCTGTAGGAGCTTTGGTTGTGCAAAGTCTTGTGTTGATCTCTGTAATAATGCAGACTTGGAACACTTTATGCTAGAGAACTTTTTCTTGCTGCAATATAAATGCTCAGAAAATTAGCTGTCATCTACAATATGAACTCAGAAGAGTTTTCTAGTTTAAAAAAATTGTTGTCTTCCTCTAACATATTGATTTGTGAAGAACAAAACTGTTGAATACTCTCTTACAACTGACAGTAAAGTCATCTAAATCATGCTTAAGGATACTCACTCTATTTGCCCCCAGCTCCTTCTAACCAAGATCCTCCCTGGCTATTCATCCTTTCTCCCAAACAATGCCTCCTTGAATTCTTAGGCTGACATCATCTGAGGAATTCAGGATGTGCTTACAGAAATCAATGGATTAATCTTCACAGTCACCCTAGGAAGTGGAGAAATATTATATCTCTGACTTGGCAGAGTGGGAAGTTGAGGTATAGTAAAGCTTTTTGGCCTAAAGACACACACACACAGTCTTAGTTGTGTAGAGCCTTAGCAAACAGAGTCAAGGTTTTCTTTCTATACTTCATTTTCTAGCAGTAATACAAGGCTTTCCCTCCCCTGTGCAATACATTCTCTCTTCCTTCAAACATCTGTCCTTGAAAATCATACTTAGTGGAAGTGCATGACAATCCTTTGTTTCAATATTTCTTTTGAGTTATTCCATAAATAGTCTTTTTTCAAGAGTAAATAATTCAATTTTTAATCAACCTCTTTTTGTACACAAGTTTTTCTTCCCATGTGCCATATTTGCAGTCAGATGCTTTGTGCTTTCCAGTTGAAACATATATCTCAGTAATTATTTAGGATCTGGTATCTGCTTTCTGTGCATTGGTGAGGGAAAAGCTTCCAAACATTCTTAAAAGCTTTCTTATATTTTCATCGCAGCCTGTTCAATGAGAAATCTGATTCTTAGACACAGAGGATAAGCGTATCAAATTTCTAGTCTTACTAGTATCTTCACTGCACACCTGTGTCATTTGTTCAGTTTATCCCATGTTTTCATTGTCTTTAAGGAGCCTAAATCAGGTAGGAATAGAGATTTTTTTAACATATTTTCAGCAGCATAAGTAGAAGAGAATTGCCTGACTCTTGGAGAGATCACATGAGGAAGTAACTTGACTGCTCAAAGCCTTTAGAATCTTTAAAACCTCTTCCCAATGTCCCAAAGTGCAACAAACCAACCTACCTCACACCTACTGGACAAAGTGCAATCAAAAAGGCAGCAGTATTTGCTGCAAACTCACAGCTGAGTTCTCTAAGGAGCAGCTGCCCAATGGAGGCGAACCTCTAAATAGACAACAAAGGCAAATTTCATGGGTTCAGCATTTGCTGTTCACTGTGATCACATTGGATTGGAAACTGGAGTTCAAAATGAAGTTCTTGCCATCCTAGTGGCAATGCCTGGGTATTGGCATAATTCAGTTTGCCTGAATTAAGAAGAATAGAGTTCAACATTTGATGCTCATTTGAAAGGAGTGCAAAGTGAAACAACACAGCACAGACAGATATACAAAAATCTGCCTCCAGCATCAGGGTCTTAAAAAAAGAAAGAAATCTAGCTCAGAAGGAGAACAAGTGGAAGGAATTTGTTCTACCTTACACCTGAGGTTAACTATTGTTGTGGTGTTTGTATCTCTGAGGAGAACTTGAAGGTCCAAGCAAGGTTGTTATGGGTCTGGGCGGGTCCTGCTGGAGCCTGCTGCTGGCAGGTTATGTGCTCAGTGCCAGGGCTGGGATGTGGAGGAGGTAACACAGTGACTGAGGCACAGACACAGTGCAGGATGAATCCAAGGCCATATCTTTCCCCACTGCCAAGTAGAGGTGACATCAAAGTCTTGATGAGTCTTCAATAGGGGGCTGGACTCGATGATCTCTTGAGGTCTCTTCCAAATGCTGCAATTCTGCATGATTCTTTGAAGTCTTGGTTGATCAGCCCAAATTTCATCAGGTTCGTGTTCAACAGCTATATTTTCCAGCAGAATACTGTCTCCTCAAAAACAGAAGCACTTTACAAATGTGCCTCCTTTTTCATGACACATACATGAAGGTTGCTTATGTCTGTCCAGTGTCTCAGCTACTGCATGAGTTGTGCAAAACCTGTGGTGAAATCCATGCTCTGCTCAGTTCATAGCCATGATTTGAGTCTGCAGTTTGCTGTTCCTCAAGAGATCTTCCTAACTGCTTGCATTTCTTGCACAGTAGTGACTTTTTATATCTTTTCACAATACGTAATGGTTCCTGTGTGGAAATCAGTCCTCCAACAGTCCACACGGAAAACAAATAACACAATATTGAAGGATTTTATAAAAACATCGCCATGAACTGCAATATGGGCAGGTTCTAGTTGCTTCTCTAAGGTCCAGAAGGGAATTGAAATTTGTAGATGAAACAGCAGCACCACAGCTGGGATTCCCCTGCAGACAGAGCACATAGGTGTGGTGTATGGATCTCATCAGAGACAGACACAATCAGGAGCCCTTTTGGTTTGTGTTCATTCATGCCTTGCCAGCTCTGTTCACTTTGATGATAAGATTCCTTCTTGTTGCAATTTTAAGGAAATGGGGAGAAAAGGCACAAAATACTTCAGAAAATTTCACTAAGGCTTTTAGGACAATTCTCTGTTAAGGTGTTGAATATTTGAGTCCAAAGGAGATATGCGGTGTTTCAACCAGTACTAAAGGGGAAAGTAAAGCGACCTGTCACTGAAAGTAAAATGTTGACTCATGTTGACAGGTGAGCCAAAACTCAAAACAGGCCTTGGGAAGAGCAACAAAGGTCTCTTTCATCTGCTTCCTATCTGAAGGTAGAGGATATTAGCATTTTTCTCTACTTTTGATTAAGAAAAAAGAAGGGAGGAGTTAATACCAAAAAGATGAGTTCAAATTAAAAAATCTTGAATCTCTTTGTATTTGCAGCATCTCTCACAAAGTAAAAGACACAGTGGTAAACTAACAATGCTTTACACAAAATCACAATTCTCGTTCTTGAAAGATTTATTAAGCCAACTTCTAAGAAATGAAAGCATTTGTTGTACTGAGCTGAGGAAATGCTCTGAATACTGCTACATTAATATTAACTGTTAACGGTTAAATTAATAATGATCAAATTGGTGGACCAAATATAGTAAAGACAGAAGACTGTAATTTCTGGTAATTACAGACGGTTCATTGTGTTGAGGAGATAACCTAGCAATATTTAACCTAGCAATATTAAACCTAGCAATATTAAACATCGAAACACCTGTGATGAGTCACAAGCTGGGGACTCTTGCATGTAATGTGTTGTATGTCTCCAAGCCAGACAACTACCCTTCTAGGAAAATGTTCCTGTAAGATGTCTGGTGGAAAAAAGTAAAAAATAAAAGCAATTTCCACCAAATTTTAAGGTTTGGGATATCCAGCAGGTCTACTGAATCCTGGTGTGAGCCATACAAAGAATTCATCACCAACCAGTGATAGCAGTGCTTCAGTCTCTGAGCTTTCCTTTCCCAAACTCCATTGGAGGTGACTGAGATTCATTTCCAAAGCCTCCAGCAGGATGTTTAACCTAATAAGTTTTGTTGTGTGGGAACTTACGTAGACCAATGATATGATAACATCTGCCACTTAACCACAAAACGGTTCACATTAATAAATTGAGCTGCCAACTGCTATCAGAGGGTGAAATCAATGTATCAAAAACAAAAATGAAACAAAATTTAAAAAAAAAAAAAGACAAAAAAACAACAGACCTTATGCTATGGAAAAGGGTATGAGGATCTTTCTGAATCAGGGACAGAGGGACCTCATGTGAGACTTCACAGAGTTGTTGGTTGGCATTACACAGTCTGTGCAGGCAATCTGAATGGTACCTGCTGGCACCAGAAGGTATTGAACTGGGGAGAGTGGGGGGGGCAATTTCTATTCTGAGTATGTCTCTTAAAACAACATTTCAGGAAACATCTAGACGTTGTACTGAGGGATGTGGTTTGGTGGGGAGATATTGGTGATGGGTGGACTGGATGGTCTTGGATGTGTTTTCCAGCCTTGGTGATTCCATGATTCTTGTGTCTGCTTTCACATCATGAGTGGAAGGTTTTCACTTTTGCTGCTATTAGTGAGCATTTTGCTGTTCTAATCAAGGTCCTACAAACACTCTTTGGGAACGGGCTAAAAATATTCATAAGATTTTGCAGGAGGAGACATTAATCAGAGCAACCCTTTTCAAAAGGACTGCATTTAATTAAATTAATTATGTTTCTTTGTATTTAATTAATTCCATGCTTCAGGGCTTTCAGTGGATGTGTTCAGAGGCCAGGAAGGTTTTTTTCCCACCTTTGATGAATAATTTGGCTGCTGATATTTGGTGTTTATTTTTTCCCAGCTTTTCTCAGAATCATCAGAGATTGGCGGCAGTCTGACATGGGACATGAGGTCAGGTGTGCTGTTGCTTCCCACTCAATTTCTTCTTGCTCCTCTGCTCAGGTTTACAGTTGCAGGGCTGGGAAATCTTCCTTGTTAGTAGATTAGCAGTAATTTTGTGCTTTACCTTAACTCTTCAGGAACTGTCAGTAGCCACTGTCCTGCAATTGCATGTGCTAAAACCACTGGGGGTGACTTTAGGTTCATCTGGGCTCATCCCTTAAGATATAATAGATTTCAGCTTGCCCTGTTTTATTGAACAACAGGTCTGAATTTTCTCTGTATGCTGGGAAAAATGGCTGAAGGTATCTGAATCCGTGCACAGAAGGGACTTCTGAGGGACATCCTAGTCTTAACATCTGTTACACCTCTACGTGAAGAGGAGTAGATGAGCTGATGTGGGTGATGTCTTCCTGCACAACCTCCCTGAAATGGCTCAGCACAAAGTCAGAGCTTGAAAATACTTTATTATTGCATTTCTTGGTCAAAAAACCTTTAATAAAAGGCAGACAAAACTAGTGACAGCCAGCTACAGGTTTTAAGGGAGGTCTTACATAGACTTCATTAAAAATAAAGGCTAATGCTTATGCAGTTGTAAGTTTGTATTACAGTTTGTACATGAGAAAATAGCAAAAACAAACAAACCTAAACAATCAGACAACAATAAAAGTGTGAATTTACCAAGTGCTTTGCCTGGCTGCTGTGCTCACTGCAGATCCCAGCTGTGGGACTGAGGTTGGAGGCAGGAATGGAAGACAGAACCTCCTGGTTGCAGACCAAACCTTTTCCTCTGTCCAGGTGATGAGACTGCAATTAAGTGAAAGAGAACTGAGCAGCCCAACAACATGATGACGGATCTGTGGTGAGGATAATAAACTACCGTTGAGACAAAGTGCTTTGATTAGAAGGTACACAAAATCTAATTTTTTCAGAGGACCTCAAACCCAGGCAATGAAGCACAGCACAAAATAACCTGAAGTAAAGCACCTTATTGACAACGAGGTTTAAGTGTTCGCTTCCTACATCATTTTTTCTGATGCTTACTATCACAGCGACCAATCCTCCACAAATCCCCAGAGGAAAAATTAATTCCCAGGACCACCTTGAGTGTGAGGAACGGAAAGTTTGATGTGCAGAAAATCTTATAATACCTCTGGGGCTGTACAGGATGAGGCTTGATATAGTTTGGGAGCTATGAAGACCAGAGCCAGGATCCTTAGGCTGAGCAAGTCACGTGCCTACTGCTGCCCCAATGCCCAGATATCTGCTCCATCACCTTCTTTCCCAGCAGTAGTACAGGAATATCTTCCTCAAGCAAATAATAGAAGAGTAAAAGCCAATATTTTATTCTATTTTATTTTATTTTATTTTATTTTCTGGGACTTACTTACAAATGCATAATCCTATTTTGGCCATTTTAGATTTTCTCCACATCCAGTAAAACCCTGTGGTCCTTACAACATTATTAACATTTTTATTCCTGAAAATCCTCCTTCTTCCAGGTACTCCTGAAATGCTCTTTGGTTTGTCTCACCAAATATGCTGTCTTTTGAAATTGGGCTGTGACTGCAAATGCTAGGCCAGGGCTAACTGTGGGGTACTGCATTCTGGGTCTGCACATAAGGGCTGTGTCTCTTTCTTTGCCAGAAACCCTGATCAGGGGAGGAGGTAAAACTGTTGATGTCAGTGCATCATATCAGGTATGATGTGCTGCTTTGGTGTTCCCTATCCAAAACAGACATATCTGGAACCACTTCTTCTCAGCACACCTAAAATACTGAGTGTCAAAAGCTCAAAGGCATAGCTCAAAACCAAAAACATCAGTTTTCTGGTCAAGTAGATTTTCTGTAATAAAGTTAAGGACAAAAATTGTTTTGGTTTTTTTTTTGGTTTTTTTTTTTGTTTTTTTTTTTGTGTGTGTGTGTCCAGACTAATAAGCATCACAAAACTCGTCATTATTTGCTCCCATGCAAAATGTCTACCTCTGAGCTACCTCCTCTAACACAGAACAAACACAAACACTAAAGAAAACTCCTTAGGAACACAAGATCCCCTATTGCAAACACTTATCAGTTGGGAAAAGTATGAGAAAGACCAGACAGCAGATGACAAATGCCAGTCATGCTTTTGAGTGAGCTATTGGAAGGCAGTGCTGTGTTGCAGTGGGGAATCTAACATTAGATCATACCAACACACGCTCTGGCAGCCCATCATCAGGCAGACTGTATAGAGAGCTAGGGAGAAGTTTGCCTTAGCAGTATACAGCCTCTTACCCACAGCTTCAGCATCTGCTGCTCTCAGACTGCAGAAGGTTTGCTTGCTGTGTTTAACTTTTTTTCCAGTACATTTTAAAGGAAAAAAAAGAAATTATGTATAAAAATTCCTTCCTTTTAACAATGCTGTCTCCTTTTTTTAGATGTGCAGCTGAGGAAGGGTGTGTTCAAGGAAAAGAATGCCAGCTTCTTAGGAAAGCTTTTATTTCAAAAATTAAAAGAAGAAGAAGAAAAGGAAAAGGAAAAAAGAAGCTCAAAACAGTGAATCAGAAACTAAACAGTAATGTCAGTTAATCAAAAACAAAAAAAAAAGATCATCAGATTCTTAAGTAAAAGCTACAGATAGAATGAGCCAGACGCCAAACTGATTTTATTATGCCTCCACTTTAGCATAAATAGGCAACTGTCAAAATACAGCATCTTGTCATTTGACAAAGTGAAATTCCACTAAATTGAATCAAGTTGAACAGAGAGACGACTGTAGTTGAGACAGGCTCTCCCTCCCCTCCTGACATTATGGGCTTGCTTGGCAGAGTGCTCAGGTTTCAAATGAAAGAAATGTGTTGGAATAGAGCAAGTGATGAAAAAAATGTCCTCAACAGGAACTTCATTAATTAAAACCCAAGAGGCTGACAAGCCTTGAGCGAATGGCTTGCAGTGCTGGGGTGAGGGGTACGTACTGCTCAGAGCTACAAGGCAGGTTTATCCACCACCCGTATTATCAGGACTAGTGGAAGTTTATTCCGTAATTTAAACAGTATTCACTGTTGGAAAAGAAATGAAAAGAAACACAACATCAATAAAGCTGAACACATTGCACTTCTGTTAACCTTAGGGCAGCAAACAGCACTCATCATTTATAAAAAACTGAGGCTATCAGGTTGAGGGTGTTACCTTGGTGCCCATTGCCAGGGTATCTCAAATAGCAGCACCAGACTGCACTCACAGCACTTCTCCTGGGCTTGGCAACTTCTGGCATTTGAAAATCCACCTTGGATAGGACAGAGTCTTGCGTGGTTTATTCATTAATTTGGGGACTTTCTTAACATTCTGAAGCTAGTTTTGACTTTAGGCTGGCCAAAAAGTAATGTCACTAGATGGGAATCAGTTAGGGGGGCTTTAGGAATCTTACTTGCAATAGTGGAAGAAGAGACTGTAAATAACACTTTTCTGAATCATAAATATATATATTCATAAAATTCTTTGAGTTGGAAGAGCTAGGAAAATAGGAGTAAAGGCCACCACTCCCTGCAATGAACAGAAACACCTACAGCTCCACCAGTGCTCAGAGCCCCATCCCCTGGCACTGAGCATCTCTGAGATCTTGATCAGATTTCTCTTATCTTCTGCAGGACCTAAAAAGGTTTCATCCTCAGGTCCAATTTTTAGCATTGTTCTGCACTCTCTTTAAGATGAACTTCTGAAGCATTATCAAAACATGACTGAAGATATCGTAAGTATTTCACTCATTAATGACATAAAGGGGGGTAGGAGGTGGGGAGCAATGATCAAGCAAGGAGATGAGATAGAAGTCATCAAGTAAGATCAACAAAACAGGTGTTCAGAGTTGAAATGGCTTGGGTTGTATCTTGATGGAACTTGAAGCAAGAAGGTAAAAGAGGGAGTGGGAGAAAGTCACAATCCTGGGCATTGCATAGCTGCATGAACCACAGCACATGCCTCCCTCTGCAACCCTCATCATTTGTCATCTAATTTCAGCATGTGGTGATAATGAATTTTTTCTGTGATAATGAAGGAGGGAGAACCACTTTTTCAGTCAGGGAATATTTATCTGGACCAGTGGCTGCTTGATCTGTGTGCTGACAATGATCCAAAAGGAGAGAAGTGTCACTTCTGATTAGGATGTATGAAATAGAAGCTTTTCCCTGAAGAGAGAGAAGGAAGAGGGTAGGAGTTAGAGCTGCCACCTGTGTGCCCCTTTGCAACAAAGAAAAATAAATGATGAACAGGTCATGGTATGAATCTGCTGTTCCCCTGATCATGTGAGGGATTCACACGAGCTGCAGGAAGAAGAAAAAGTTCTAAAGTAAAATCAAAGCTGAAAAGGAAATCGTAGAACAAACCAGTCTGTTACCTTTCTGTTTCAACTTCGGTTTTAAATTGGGGTATTTCACACGTAGGAGTGAGAGTATTTTCAAACTAAAAACCTCAACATCTGGAAATTTCATCTTTCATCATAGACGAGACAGACCTTCCTTCCTTTCCTTCTGCTGGTCAGTCCCAGCCAAAAGCCAGAGTCCAACATCCATGCTCAATAATGTAGAGTCCCACAGAGAAAAGCATTACACATGCAGCTTCTCTAAACAAATGGTAGTAATCAGGCTACTGAAATCAAGGGAGTAAAAGAAACAGAGCTTGACCCATTTGCTGAAGGAAAAGGAGAATGTACGCAGAGCTTGTAAAAACAAGAAGGAAAAACGCAATGAGAAAAATTTATTTCTCTAAACAGAAATTGCTGACTTGTAGCAAGCTCCCTTCAGGCCAGAGGAAATGCCCAGATGTCTCCCTCTGGCTAATAGCACTTTTCCAGACATACTAATGTCATAGGTCTTTACCATCATGAATGACCATTCAGGAAGGCTTGGTACAAGAGAGCTGGTCACTCAGGCCATAGGTGAGTTTGGATACAAATCCAGATCCTGACTTACAGTCTATGCTTATCTCCAATGGGAACGAAAACCCTGAATATTGCAAATAGAAACTTGTCAAATTCATTAATTATCACAAAATACAATGAAAGCAGTAAAATATTCATCTCAGAATATTTTCAAAGGATAATGTACATGCCCAAAGAATGTCTTAGCCAACACAATATCAAGTTGTTCTCAAACAAAAATTATTGGATCCTATAGACAGGATACTGCGGATAATTTGATCACAGTATTAAATGTTTTTTTCACAGCTTTTCTAGCCTTAAATTCATTGAATCAATCGATTTGGTAGTACCCCCATTCCAGCACTGAGTAGCTGCAAAGCCACTTGTTGAATGCACAGTCAGTACATGGTTACAGTGCTTTTGCAGAGTAGCTGCATTATGGAGTTAAAACTAGAAATGAGTTGCTTGAATCTAGTTTAAAAGATGATGTAGGTTTATGTATAACTTGTGTGCATGATGCCTTAAATGAGTTGAAAAGGGTTTCAGCTGCTCTAGGAGAAGCTGTTGATGCTGTCAACCTGTGCAGATCTTTTCTCCTCACCGAAATATGCAGAGCAAACTAACAGAGTAAGTCTTGCCAAAAAGAGAAAAGAAGATCTTCCCAGTCTCTCACACTGAGCCTTTGAATTCAGGGTGTCTTCACAGAAATAATATTGAGCAACATGAGGAGTCTGCCTTATACTTATTCCCAGACTCCTCTGAGGAGTAGCTGGCAGAAAAGGTGGAAGGGAAACAGCAGAGAAAGGCGAAAGATAAAAGGGAAAGTTTGCAGTGAAATGTTCAGCTTATTTAGCTGACTAAAGTTCACCATCTGTGTAGAGCTGTGATGAGAGCCAAGGAATTTGCATGTTACAGTGAACCATTTATGAAATACACAAATACATATATAAATATATTTATACTACATTTTCTTGTAGTTGGTGATTTTTTACTAGTAAAATACGGTAATTACACTGATGTTCATAGCTTTTCATAACTTATGTGCCATAAGGAATCAATAAATTTCCAAAAATTCTTGAGATTTTGCAGACAGCTTTTTCAGGATTGGATATAACATATTATTCAGCATTCACTTGAAGCTTGCATTTCACTTCAAAAATTGAAGTGTTTTTGGGGTTTTAGGATTTTTTTTTTTATAGGACCATGCAATGAGTGTTAGCATTGTCTCAAGAAGAATGCCCATCACATATGAAATTTTTGTAATTTATTATTCAAAGTTACCACTTTAATACAGCCAAATATTTCTGAAAAAGGAAGGATGAAGTCCTCTGGAATGCCAAGACATGTTGACAATCTCATGGGTTTTAGTGAAGAAACTCGCTTTCCTATGTGGTTTTCCATATGTAAAAGGCTCTGAGTTTGAAGCTCAGGAGACAAGAAAGTGGAGGCTCAGCTGCTGCACTGCTGCTGTCATCTTGCTTAGATTTGCACAGGATGAAGATCTGGACCCATGCAGTCATTTCATAGCAGTGTGTGAAACACAGGTAGGAGTGAGGATCACAGAATGGTTTCAGTGTGCATATATGGAGCGGAATGGAATGGAATGGAGTTGGCAGGGACCTCTGCTTCCTCTCCTCTGCTCAGCAGGTCCACCCAGAGCTGTGCCCAGCATCACGGCCAGGGGCTGTAGGAGATCTCCAAGGAGGAGACCACACAACCTCCCTGAGCAACCATCTGATGATCTGTCCTGTTTCTCAAGAGAAATGCTAAACTGTCTGGAAAGAGTCTACAAGACAGCAGTGAAACCTACAGGAGAATGAGAGAATGGATAGAAAACCTGGTGTTGGAGAAAAAACTGAAAGAACAGATTTTAAAAGTTAATGAACTTGCAACAAATCCTGAAAGTATCTTCCATATATTTCTATATATTTTCTGCATAATTTTATTTGTGCACCATGCCCATGAAACATGTTCTTTTTCTTACATTTGAAAACACGTGTGAATACCTCTCCCCCTGACCCCTCGCAGGGACAGCACCCAGGAATCCAGGAAAGGTGTCATTTGGACTCCTCTGAATTTGGGATCAGCCTTATCTCAGGCCTTCAGACAGCTCCCAACCTGCCAGCCAGAAGTTTGGGGCTCTCTGCAGCCAACTGCCTCACAGCTCCTGGATGAGGCATTGGCTGCTCCCTGGCTGCTGTGTACAAAATAACTGGGGTTTAGGCATCAACATGCAGATGATTCTCTGCTCCGTGGAACAGTGTCTCTCCAGCTAAATTACAAGAACTGTACCTTGCTTTTAACTAGGATTTCAACAAGGCTACAAGCTGTGAATGCAGACTCATTGTCTATTTAGCTCCAAGAAATGGCAACTGCTCATCTTTAGGGCCATTAATCTAATGATAACAAAACATACACTTTCCTAAAGAGGACTGTGTAGATAGCAGAGCTGAAATTGCATCTGTTCGAGCAAACAATGCTTGGGCACTGAAACCCAGGCTCTGCCTCAGGTGTAACATTTGAAGATCAGCCACTGACGCTAACTGGTTATGATAAGCATCCCTCCCATCCCTCCTCCCCAAAAGGAAAGAAGAATAAAGAAATAAATCATACAATACTTTTATGATGTAGCAAAAAAAATTGGCTTCGGATGCCTCAGTCACATCTTGGACCAAGCACAAAAGTTATGAGGCATAAAATTATCCAGTCAAGGCATTCATTGGAAACACACAAACACAAATACACACAGAGTAATACAGACTTCATGTGGATAAGACAATCAAACAGATTTTATATTGTGACAATATTCATTTGTGTAAATATTTCGTTTATAGAGGAATTTTTGTTCTCTTCTGTTTTGTTTTTTTTTTCAATGTCACCCAAAATATTTTAGCAAGAATTAAAAAATTAAAATAAAATCTCTGGGGATCTCTTTTCCAGTGCCATAAACTTCAAGCAAATTGAAGAATTTTCTAGGAAAGTGCATGCTTTCATCTGCTCTCAGTATTTATAGCTGCATTCATTGCACAGATAACTGTTTAAAGCAGGGATAATCCAAATGTGTCATGTGAACATATACTCCAGACTGGGTAAATTTTGGATGCTGTCATTTAAAAACTTGTCTATGACTGACCAGTGCGTTTCCTGAAACATTTCCAAATGAATCTTTTGCAAAAAAAATATATATATACTTATACGTATTTAAGAAGTAATCATGAATTTGGAATAAATTAAAGGGAAATGTGAAAGATCCAGAAGAAGCAGTACAACTTACTGGTTATATTTTTAATGAATTATTAAACAGCTGTCTGTATGTAGCACAAATAACTTACATAAATTATTTTTCCTAGAAAAGAAGTCTCAGAACTACTTAAACCACAACTAATCCTCAAGCTGCTCAAACTTATATCTCCATGAGAGCAATTCAATTATCTGATTGGTTTCTGGTTGTTATTTTATTTCACTTTATTTTGTCAGATTGTGCGAACCACCAGTTACAGCCAATGACTACTGAAGGAAAAACTGTGACTCTGGGTGCAATGTATGTGTACTCACCTAATGATCAGGCTATTAACACTCTTAACCCCACAATCAATAGGCAGTTTCTCCAAGGGCAAATTTCTATTTGAGGTGAACGAATATTAAATCAAACCCAATTTGCTCTGATCATGATCAACCCATGTAATGAAGCCAAACTGCAACATACTTTAAAAAAATGTGGAATGAATCATTGCAATAAAAAAGAATAAAGGGCAGTTTTCATTTGCTAGCTACTTGTTGACTGAAGATCATGAAATCTCAGGCACCAAGTGAACTCTAAGCCTGCCAGGAAAAATGAAGAGTCCAGGCACATTCAGGAGCTCTTAATAACTTCTTGAACCTGAACTTTTGTTGGCTCTGGACTTCAGACTTTCTCTGGATTTGTGATTGGAGCTGTTTTCTGTGTTGAGATGTCTTGGGAACAAATGACAAACACGATGGGAGGGGTTGCTCTGCCCATCCTTGTAACCCTGCTCCCTTACAAGAGGGGTGGTGACATCTAAGTAAAACAATTTGCTGTTTGTATGTAACCAGGTTGCTCATTCATCATGCTGCTTAGTTAAAATTTGTGCATACATGCAATCTGTAGTGCAACACATGAGAGAACATGGAGGAGGAGGGATTGCTATGTCTGCCTGCTTTCTCAGAAAGCTTCCAGCCCAGCAAACAGAAAGTATTCAGATTAGAACACCACAGCTCTTTCTGATTCATTGCCTTGGAGAGGTAAGAGCAACTTTGGCATGTGCTCCTGTTATTGTGTGCCAGCGTATGGGAGAAGCCACACTGAGAAGCCTAGGGCAAAAATAAAATAAAGAATCCACGACAGTAATTGCTTCTCGTTAGTGTAACTCAAATCTACAGTCTGCACAAGGTTAAACTGATGGCACAAAACCCAAATAGGGTTTGTCATGTTGGTCCCACATAAGCACTGTTGCTCTATGGTTGGGTTTGCTCAATCTCCCCTTGCAGGTGCCTGTCCCTCTGCAAGTGGCAGAGCGTGGTGGAAGTGCTCTGGTGCCAAGTCCTGCAGGAGCAGCCATCAGTGTGTCTGTGGGTACTTTTTGTTGTTGTTCTGATTCGGGGGTTGGTTTTGTTTATTTGGTTTGGTGGCATTTTCTTGGTAAATCTCAGTCCCTCCACCAGAATTTTGCATGCTCCCAAAACATTGTGGCCACATTCCAGGGAAAAAGCCAGCTGCACAGGACGTGACAGCTGCCAGATCTGCCTACAACAGGGACAGTCTCACTGCCAGAGCACACCTCAAAGTGTTGTAGTGGGGTTTGGGGCTCTTCCAGGGCACCACAAGCCCAGCACTGCCTGGGCCTTGCCACAAAAGCAGATTTCTCAAGTGCTGCTGATGCTTTCAAAACTCCTTTACGTGCAAGTCACTTGGGGAGCTCTTCACCACTAGGTAGAATTGAAACCAATGTTATACCAATATCCAAAATACAGCTACTGAAGCACATTGCTGAAATATTCAGAATTACCATAGCTAGCTTAAAAATAAGTGCATCGGGACAGCCACACTGAATTTGCATTCATAACAGGCAAACATCTGCTCTCTACGCTCATTAACAAATGTCCTTAAAAGGCAGTGAAATGGTTAAAATGAGCTACTGCTCCTCTGAAACTGTGCATAACAAAGTAAAAATGTTGTTTTCCTTTTCTGTATCAGCTTGTGTCCTGGTGAACCGCCATAAATTGTCGTGCAATACTGACTCCAAGCAGTACAGTTAAGCTCATCTCAGATAAGGAAGGCTCGTTGTTTGCAAAGATGTCATGGTTATAGCCACAGCAGTAACGTATCCTGAGTTGTAGGGATCTCAGCCCACTCGTGTAAATCCTCGTGACTGCTACAGTGGGAAAACATCAGAGTGAAAGATGGGTCAGAAGACATGGAGTTAGGAGTTAGGGATCTGCAGTCTCCTCAGCTGACCTTTGGAAATCATTGCATCAAACTTCAAGGTGAAACAAAACCTCAGCTCAAGCCACTTGGGCACAAACTGTAGTGTGCTTCTCACATTTTTTAGTATTTGCAGTAACTGTATGGGGTATTCCTTTAATAGGCTTTAAGCAGATTCTAATGACACTGGCATTCCATTTCAGTACTTAATAATAAGGCAGTTGGGATACAAATACAACCTGGGAGTGAAAGCAGTATTTGAAAGCAATTAGTTTGCTAATGATGAAGACAAGAATTTCACAGATCATATTAATTAGAAGCATATGGTAAAAGGTTAAATACAAATAATAATGACAATTGTGCTGCCACAAAATTATAAGAAGTGAGTTCCTCTTCTTTAAAGGAAGCAGTTTAAGCAAATTTGTTCACTTGATATATTCTCTTGCTCGAAACCACTAAATTTTCAGTTATAACAATTTAAGACTGTAATCCATTTTTTCATGAAAGAAAGAAAAGAAGAAAATCAGTTAGACAAAGCTTAATCTGACTTTGGAGCCCAGATCACTATTGCTTCCTATTCATTCTAGAGCAAATCACAAACATACAATCATAGAATTGCTCAGGTTGGAAAAGACCATAAACAACATCAAGTTCAACCGCAAGCAAACCATACTGCCCTAACTCTATTACCCACTGCTAAACCATGGCCCTGAGCACCACATCCAGACGGTTTTTAGGCACATCCAGGGATGGAGACTCAACCACCTCCCTGTGGAGCCCGTTCCAGTGCTTAACAATCTCTTCTATAAAGAAGTGTTTCCTGATATCCAACCTGAACCTCCCCTGGCAAAAAATTTCATTCAAAATCCTTTCATGGACCTCAAAGATAACTCAAGTCTCATGTGTAGTGCTTTTTACAAAGGTGTATCTCCAAGTTGAAAAGACTCAGTTTCATCAGACAAGGCCTATGCTCTCTCTAGCATCTCTGACCCCTCTCTGGTTGTGAGTTGTGCCAAAATGTCCCCTTCCTGCCCGCACCTCTTGTCCCTTCCCCATGCCAGGTTCCCACGTGTGGGGTGACCCCTAGCTGCTTCTTAGTTCACACTGCTGGGTGCAGAGATTCATAGTAAACCAGGATGGGGCTGATTTCTCTCTTACCCAGTGCATTTTCCTCAAAGTTTGCCGATTTTCTAGTTTTTTGGGGTTTTTTGGTGTTAGTTTTTTTGTGGGTTTTTTTGGTTTTTTTTGCTATTTACAGATAACTCTACATCTTATTTTCAATCTATCTCATATTTCATTATTTCAACCCTTTCTTCTGCCTTTCTTCTTGAACTTTTACCATAGCAGATCTCACCAGCACAACAAAATCTGCTTCATTTCTTCAGTACCATTTCTCTCACCCCCTCTTCTATCCCACAGCACTCTCATTCCATCCCCTTCATACAGCCAGGACCATTTTTGTTCCTCTTCTAAAGCTGATGACACTTCCCCACACGATGTGTTCCCTCATTTCTCTGTTTATTTTTTTCACTTTCTTTTCACGCTTACGGTGGTTTTCTGTTTCATACCACACCTTAAACCATTTTTCTCCCTTTGCACCACCGAAGTCATGGGCCAAACGAAGGGTGATGGCACACTCTGGTTGATGGTTGTCCCACTGAGGAGAGCTGCCTCCTTCCCTTCCCACCATGACCTGTGGCCCCTGCCTTACACCTACTGCTTTGGTACCAGATCTTCTTATCATCAGACGGAGAGCCACTGGGACCCATGGACACACCAGGGTGGCCCATGTGGAAGATGATAGCCCTTGGCAGACACAGGGTAAACCAGCATAAGTTGCAGCTTTATTAACACAGAGTCTGTATTTATACGTTGCCTTGTTGGGGACTTGACCCTAGAGTTCAAGTCTCCTAGGGGCTAAGATACTATGACTAATAGTAACACTAATCCCATGAATATCAGCAAGGGAATGTTTTTGATTACGATGCAGATGCTGGTGCTCACACACACGGCTTTAAAATCTGCTTGCATTGTAATTTAAAAGAAGTAGTTGTGCTGTGGAAGGCCCTTTGACCCATCTACAGTTGCCCCTAAACTGATGTGAAATCCATTCCCTGCAGAAGAGCAGTGCAATGAGCCAATTAAACCCCCAAGACCTACAAAGGATGAGTTATGCTCAAAGAGCACCTACATGTTATAAAGGTATATTGCTGCACAAAAGTACCTAACTGTGTAACAGTCTCTTTGAACACAATATAAATGCTACTGTGGACCACAGGGGTTAATCCATTACAACAAGGCAATTAGATTTAGTGACTGTTTGGAAGATAAAAGCAGCAAGTCATAATCAATCCTGAGAACCCAGACATGATAAATTTCTATAATTTCCTCTTACTTCATAGATCTGAGTGTGACAAAGCGAGTTAGGGTGGAGTGGTTACAGTCCCATGTCAGAAATGCAAGAGGAATTTTATTTTTATTAAACAAGTTACTTGCGAAAAAGGAGTCTTTCTCTCTCTCCCTTTCTGGAAATCCCATTCCAGATGGTGATATGTTTAGCCCTCAAACCTTTTGTAGATGCCTCTTGTCAAGCTCTGACAGTCAGTTTCTAGAGAGAGACGGGGAACAATCTTTTTCCTGATTTTTTCTACAATCGGGTGACTTCGAATTGAAGGCATCATTCCTTGTGTTCTGGCTAGATCATGCCCATAAAGTTATGTTCTGCATACAGCTTGTTTCATCCATGGTGGCAAGTGGAAAAACATTTTCAGTCTTGTCTTGAGGTGCTATGTAGTGTTATACACAGCCATATGGTTCCTGAGCCATATTTCAGTAGTGGACAAAAGGACTTCTGCATCTGGGTGACAAACTCCCATCAAGGCTGACCACTGATCCAAACCCTTGTAAAAACTAAGAAAGAATCACCAAAAGGAAAGCCACCACATAAGCTGGATCTGTGCACACATTGATGCTCTCTTCAGCAGTGTGACAAAGCATTTAATGGGGCTGGAAGAGAATTGTGTCTCTTTGACAACATCCTCCAGCAACCTGTGTGTTTGCACAAATTAGACACTGATCTCACTGTGTGGTGCTACACATACACAGTAAAAGATCTTGAAAGCAGACATATGTCATGGGAGGAGAGGTAATGACCTTAAGTTGTGCCAGGGGAGGTTCAGAATGGGTATTAGGAAAAAATTCTTCTCAGAAGGAGTGGTGATGCTTTGTAACATATTACCTAGAGAGGTAGTGGGGTCCCCATCCCTGGAGGTGTCCCAGAACAATGGAGATGTGGCACTGAGGGCCATGGTCAGTGATAGGATGGGTTGGGGATCTGAGATGTCTTTTCCAAACTTAATGATTCTATGATTCTATGATTCTATGATACTACAATCAAGGCAATGCCTTCTAAATGCTGATCTCTCCTCAAACTTTCCCTGGAGACTAACTTATGGAAATGGCAATCCCAGCTGCAAGGTACTGCCCCTCTGCACAGCACTGTGCATCCCTCTTGGCATGTGTTAGCTGGAGCCCCATGGTAGCTGGGGATGGAAATGAGACACGGTGAGGCTTGTCTCACCCGGTTTTGGCTTTGCACAGATTAGCAACTAAATGCAGGCCATCAGTGAGATCCTCAAAAGCACTTGGGAGGAAAAGATCAGAGAAGGATTAGGATCACGAATAGAGAGAGATCACCAAGGGCTAGAATATCCCTTTATGGGTTAAACGGGGGAATTAATGCCCTTCAAGTACTGTTAAACACGTAGAGAGAGTTTGTTCAGTAAATACACTTAACATTTAGAGGGCTGAAGTTAGGTGAGATGAATCACAGTCATTACATCTGCAGCAAGCTAGATGTAAGACAAGTTCAGGTACTTGGAATGGTCTGGTACCCCCACCAGCTCACTAGCATTGTGCTCCTCTGTCTTCACAGAACGAGAAGAAGGGCTTAAAGTGAGTAGGCTTGAGCAGCATCCAGGCATTGACCCCCTCACAGAGGTGTAAAATCTGAAGCAGTGCATAGGAGTTCTCAGGACTAAACTTCAGATTTCACTGGCTGGTCAACTCTACGTTTTCCTAGAAGAATTTGACAAGTTGTCTTCTTTGATGAGCCCGCAGCTCAGCATTGCAGAAGAGCACTAACTGAAGTGGTGACGTAATTCTTAGAGTAAATGGTCTGCAGCAGGCCCCACTCTGTTCCCTATCTGCCCATCACATCCACTGAGGCGTGTCTTCTGGTGGCACTTGGGCCAGGAGCTGGGCTGGGGACAGCTCGCTGGCTGGGTATTAATTCAGCACCTTGAGGGACACATTATCTCCTGCGTGCCAGATGGCCTGCGTATCTGTGGTGATGTGAACAGCTGACTTCAGTGCAGGCATTCCTCCTCTGCCTGCAATTTACTGGGGCTTTCAGCATTTTTTCTTATTAGTATAAGAATATGCGAGGAGGAAGAACATGGTAGCAATTAAGTGCAGCCATGAATTTTATGAACAGTTTGCTGGAAACCACATTAATGACTTCATCAAGGCTCTGTGCACACATCAGCCCAGCAGTATTTACTTTTTAAAATAAATTTAGTGTGCAGGAAAGATGCCCAGCTGACAGCCCCGAGGGCTGAAGCCCTCTCCTAACCACAGAGAAGATACAGTGAAAGCAGTGGTGGGATGTACTTCACCACATTGCCATGCATGTAGAGCCTGTTTCAGAGGGGTCACCTCTAAACTGGCAGAAGAACTCAATAGCACATCCTTTGCTGCTTATCTGGATCTGGAAGAGGTTCCAGTTCACGCCAGTATTAATAGTATCTTCAGTGCTACAATAACCAGAGACTGACTCTCCTCCAAACTGCAGCAGAAAAAACGAAATTACAGCTCCCCGAGACTCACCATCATTTTGATGACATTTGGAAGAAATTTCTCATAAATATCTCTACATTTATTCTACTGTCATGTCTTTGATTTCTTTCTTAAATCTCTCTTCTCTCATGTTTTCCTTCTAAAGATGATCAAGATTAAAAAAAAACGTTTTTTAAAATATCTCAATCTCCATCCAATTCCCTGTAGAAAAGCAATAGCTCAGTGTCTTCTACTCCGTGGTATCTGTTGACTCACTCTCACCCGTCTGGTGGCTCACGGTCAGCTCTAACCACCTGGATGATTTATGGCAGCCCTCAGCCACCAGACACCTCCTGCTGCACCGGGACACCTAAGAGGTGGGCAGTGCCAGGCTGCTCTGATGAATAGCTGGCATTTGAATGCAGGAAGGTTAGGTGGCTCTGGCACGGACCTTTGGCTTTTTAATGGAAGAAGCCACTTTTAATGGAATCTATGCAGAAAACACAGTGAGGTCCAGGTCTCCAGCAACAACAACAACAGTCTCAGACAACCCCAACCACAAAATTCATATCCAATTCAGGATTTGAACAGCCATAAATTTTGCTCCTTGTTATGAAATTCAGGTCAGATTCTCATTGCAAATGATTTCTAGGGCCAGTTTCATAACTGGACTCAGGCTATTCTCTGCTAGGAACTGTATCGCTGCACATTGAAAACTGTAAGATACTCAAAGGAAAAGTGCTGAAAAAAAATTAATTGACAAGCCTTGCAGCAAAAAGCCATTACCTGTGTACTCTGTTAATAGCACTTACGGCTGCCAAGCCCTGATTTGTCACACTTCTATATTCCAGTGGTGGTGAAATTTAGCACACACTGTTTTTGCATGGCTATTATTTCATGTGAAGCCATTATAGATAAAAGGCAAAAGCAAGCTTTCCTTTCTCCTTCCTCGTGCCACTGACCACAGTGTTACAAACCTGACAAAGAGAATGGCAAAGAGGCTATTTCAAAGCTGGAAGGAAAGAGCATTTTAACTGTCTGAATGCTGAGCCTTGAAATTCATCACTTTATATAAGATTAGCAAGTATACTTGAGAACTTAACTAATTGATTTCTGAGCACACTTAGCACCTGCACAGTGAAAAAATTATTTCTTCTGTTTAAGCAGACTTTGTTGCATTTCAGTTTGTGTTCCCTGCCTTTTCTTCTTTCACTGGGATCTATGGAGATGAGCCTTGCTCCATCTTCTTTTCCGCTCCAGTCAAGCATTTCTACACAGTGACAAGATCCCCCTGAGCCTCCTCTCCACTAGACCAAACCACTCCAGGCCTCCACATCCCATCCATGTCCAGCACTGGCCCCAGAACTCCAATTGTGTCTCATCAGTTCTGAGCAGAGGGGAAAGACCACCTTGACTGATCTCCTAGCAACATTTCTCCTAAGGCAGCCAGGATTTCCACAAGGGAGCATTGCTTGTTTATAGTCAGTTCCATGCCCACCCTCCTTGGACCCTCTTCTGCAAAGATACTTTCAAGACAGTCGATACCAGGTGGATGTCATGCCACTGATCACAGCATTTCAAGTCCGACATACTCCTACCAGTAGTTCTCGTATTCTTTTCTCACCTGGATTCTCTATCATATGCTCCTTTAAACATTTACACATACGTGCAAGTGGCTGGCACTAAAACTGTATAGAGTTCCAGTCATTTCATTGTTACTCATGTGTGTGAACCTGTACAGGATCCAGACACTGAGGATAACCTCCTTGGATCTGAACAAGAAATGTACATCTAACCTCAGAACACTGAGCATCCCACAAACATAGCTGAGAATTACGGACTTCAGGAAACTTTACGGGGAGAAAGATCAGGAATGGAAACTATGAATATTTCAGTGTGTCCTTGTTGTTTTTCTTAATGTAAATTTCACTGAGGCCCATCTCTTCAGTCCATGCTTTTTTTAAACATTTCCATACCTCTCAAAGTATCTATGGTATGTTAATAGCCAGCTTTTATGCAGAGCAAGCAAAACTGCACCGTCTAGAGTTATCAGAGTTCCTGCTTTGCAAAAGCTGTCACCTCACCAAGGTTTTGCACTTAGTTTTATTGAGAAACAAGGTTTCTTTCTGCATCTTTTCTGAATTAAGAAAGGAAGGGCAAAGGTGGGCAATGAAACGTGCTGTGAAGCGTAGTTATACATGAGGAACCATGCATGTAATGTGTATTTTCATAGTGTTCCCAGCAGCAGCTGAACTTCCACTTCATAAGAGCTTTCACATTTCCTTTTTTTTCTACGGAAGGGAAGATTTCCAGCACTTCAGTGTTAAGTTTCCATATCATGCTTTTGCTGGAAATGTCCGCTTTCCATACAGTACCTCTGAGTCATGCCTCAATGGGAACGCTGACTATAATCGCCTCTTGACATTAAGATGTTGCTGAGCGACTGGAGGATATTTCAAGCACTGGAATTCATGTTCAGCCACATGTTTGGGCTGACAACCAGTCAAACCTTGCTAGAGCAATATTTTTCTATGTCGTTAGTTTTTATACCAAACAAGGTCTGTAGTAACTGGATGCCTCGATTGAGCAAAACTGTTTACAAGAAATAAATCATTCCTGGCATTAAGAAAACACAAGGCCTGTGATTCGCAAGCACAGCATCATTCAGATCTTTATTTCTCATAAACCTAACCCCTAAGCATGTGTATTCTCATACACTGTGACTTACGCTTTGAGTTGTGGTCAGTGCATTTCCACAACCCCTTATTATCCGTCTAACCTAATCTTGTAGCCATACTGAGCTGCAAATGTATAAGCCATCATATCACCAGCCAAATAAGTATATATAAAAAAAAGGGAAAAAAGGGTAAAAAGATTCATTTGAAGACCTGACTCAAGGTAGGCATTTCATTTGCTTAACACTAAACCTTAATTCTAATGCAAATCTCGCAGTGATGCCTGAGGGCCAAATTTTGGCTCTGAGAGTTGCATTTGGCTTGTGCAAACTATGGGTGAGCTGGAGTTTCAGGTCCTCTTTCTGCTGACCTGCAGAGGATATGAGCCATTACAGCTTCTAGCCTGGCTTTCCGCTCTGCAGGTCCCAGAGTTGCACCATGACGTGTCAGGTAGGCAGAGGCATGTCCACTGCTTGGCTTGTCAGCCCTTGGGGCTGCAGATGAGCAGGGGAGGAATGCAGTCCCTCGTGGTTAGGATTTTCAGATACATAACAGAAAATAAGGTGGTCTTTCCATTGCCTTTATGGAACAGCAGCCAGCTTTTCAAGCCCTAGAAAGCATCTGCCAAAAGCAGAGTGCACCAAGCAAACCACTTGGAAGCAAAAAAGGAAATGGGCCCCAGCACCTTGCTTGCTTCCCTCTCTGGTGCAGAAACATTTAAGAAGAGTGTCGGACCAGAATTGGCTGTCTGCTTCAAAGCCACAAGATGACGTCTCTGCTCTGTCCATTTTTGCATCAAAATGTCCAAACTACAGCAACTGAATACAACTGCAAGACCATGCACATCCCCCTCCCATGTAAGGAAGGATCAGACCCTTCTGGAGATGCTCCACAGGAACAGATTTTTTTCCTAGCTGCAAGTTTCTTATATCTCAAATAAAATTGATATTCAGCTCTCTGTATGATGTATGTAGAAGTTAGTTCCTCTTTTATTACATGAGGAAAACAGCGCTTGCATTTTAATGTTTGTAATCTCATCTCTCCAGACAGCTATCTCGTGGAACCAGAGCCTACTTCTTCCTCTCTTTCTGTACAACATGTAGCTTAAGAAGACCTTGATTTTTGACTCAGACATCTCATTTCCTCACCATAGTAAAAAACAAAAGATATTTTGAGAGCTTAATTAAGTTCCCACGCTACAGTATTTCACATTTTTTCTCATTTAGGTAGCAGCAAATGGTGCCAGAAGCAGATAGTTACTGCTCAAATATGAAGTGTCTTTCTTAAATTGTATTTGTTATTTGGTCCACTGTCTCATACACACTGCCTCTGTACTGATGCGAGTTACCAAACATCTCAGAGGTCCTCAGTCCATTTTACTTACCACATAGCTGCCTGTTGTAAACAACAGAGATTTTTTCCTAGCTTTTAATTGAAAGAATTATGAAAACTCTCCTTTCTTTCTGCAGACAAAAGAACATTTGTCAGCCAACTTGAAAAACATATGGGCAGAAATTGTAGTCACTACAGGGATAGTGACCATCCAGATTTTAACTGGGATACTTCTGGTTCTAAAAGCACTGCTTACACCTGACACAAAACCTACATTCTCTACAATTTTCGGTTACTTAGGTAACTTTTATCCATTTGCCAATCCTGCCCTCCTGGAAATTGCTATTTAAAGATTCATGTTACCAGAGATGTCAAGGGATCCTACTCATAGAATCACAGCGAGGTTGGGTTGGATGGGACCTTAAAAACCCCCTGCTCCCCCGTCATAATCTGGGTGCACTCAGCTCAGGCTGCCCAGAGCCCATCTACAGCCTTGGATGGGGCACTACAGCTCTGGGCAGCAGTGCCAGGGTCTCACTGCCCTCTGAGTAAAGGATTTCTGCCTAACATCTAATCTAAATCTCCCTTCTTTTACTTCAAAGCCATTCCATGCTGTTCTATCACTTTCAGACTGTAAAAAGTGGCTCTATTGGCTCTATGCTATTCCAGACCCAGTGCTATAAGTACAGGAGCCAGGCTCCCCATATGGGGCTGCTTTTCAGCTTGGTGGGCAGGTTTCAAGGCTTGGTGGTGAGTACAGAAGGTATATCTCATGGGACTCATGACGGAAAACTGTGCCTATCAAGTGCTTTAAGGTGCCTTTGAAGTCTCAGCTGTGAATAATCATAACATTTCCACCAAATTGACATAACTTCTATGGTGATTATACTACGTTCGCCTTAACTGTGGATCCAGAGGTACAAAGCTGTGGCAGCGAGTGGCAAGCGTGTTTGTGAAATTGGATAACTCACAGTGTAATTTGTAAAATTGGAGCATATGTTTGGTCACTGGATGAAATTGGAACAGCTTAACTTTGTGTCATCAGTTCTAATAATGTTAATAACATTTTCTCCGAGATGGCCATTTTTGCCAATAATCTTCAAAGTGTTTTACAAAGCTGACAAGTATAATTAAATCTAGTATATAGGATAATGGTCTGAGGCATGGTAAAGCAAAATATCATAGAGGTGGAAGAGACCCTTAAAACCCATCAGACCCACTCCCTGCAATACAAAGGGACACCCACAGCTCCATCAGTGCTCAGAGCCCTGTCCCCTGCTAATGGGTATCACCAACAATGGGGCACCTACCACCCCTCTCAGCAACCTGTGCTCATAACTTCTTACTATAAATATAAATAAATTACTGTAAATATATATTATTTTTTTCTTAAATCTTGATCTCCCTCTTTTAATTTGAAACCATTTCCCCTTGTCCTGTCACAGCAGACCCTGATAAAGAGCCTGCCTCCTTCCTTATTCTACCCCCATTTAGATAATGGAGGTCACTATTAAGTCTCCCCCTAGCCTTCTTTCCCCAGGCTGAACGATCCTCAGCCTCACCTCATAGGAGAGGAGTTCCACGCCTTGGATCATTTTTGCAATGCCCCTCTGGATACAGTCTCTCTCCTGTACTGAGGACCCCACATCTGGATCCATGCTCCAGGTGCGGCCTCATCAGTACAGACTAGAGAGGCAGGGTCACCTCCCTCACCCTGCTGGCCATGCTGCTTTGGATGCAGCCCAGAATACGGTTGGCTTTAGGGTTGCAAGTGCACATAGCTGGTTCACATCTAGCTTCCCATCCACCAGCACCTCCAGGTGCTTTTTCAGCAGGGCTGTGCTCTATTTTTTCATCCTGCAGCCTGTATTGTTAGTGAGGGTTGCCTCAACCCAGGTGCAAGACCTTGTTCTTGGGTTTGTTGAACCTCATGAGGTTCACCTGGGCCCGCTGCTCAGCCTATCTAAGACTCTCAGTGGCATCCCATCCCTTGGGCATGTCAAGTACACCATACAGCCTTTGTGCCACCTGCAGACCTCTGAGGCTGCACTCAAGTCCACTGCTGGTGTCACTGATGAAGATGTTGAAGAGCACTGGTTCTAGTACTGACCCTGGAGGGACACCACTAATCACAGATCTCCATTCATACATTGAGCTGTTGACCATCTCTCTCTGCATATGACCCTGTAACCAGCTCACATCTGTTGAACAGTCCACACATCAAACTATATCTTACCCATTTAGAGAGAAGAATGTTATGAGTGACTGTATCAAAGGCCTTGCTGAAGTCTAGACGACATCTTTGCTCTTTCCTTGTCCAGTGACACCATTACATCATCATATAAAGCCACTAGGTCAGTCAGACAGGACCTGTCCTTGGCAAAGCCATGCTAGTTGTCCTCTATCAGTCACCTCCCTGTCTTCCATGTACTTTAGCACAGCTTCTGGGAAGATCTACACCATGAACTTTGCCAGAACAGAAGTGAGTCTCATTACCTGGGCTATCCTTTCTAAAAGACAACCCTCCTATAATTGGGTGTGATGTTGCCTTTTTTTTTTCAGTCACAAGGGACTTTACTTGGCTGTCATGACTTCTCAAATATTAATCAAGAGTTTCTTGGCAACCATGTCATCCAATTCCCTCAGAACTCTGGGGAGCATCTCTTTGGAACACATAGAGACGTGGCTGTTCATGGTTCTCTGGCAGACATGAACCTGATCTTCGCTTTCAGTGGGAGGAGCATCATTTCCCCCATTCCTACCTTCCAAACCATCTGCTCAATGGCAGCGTGAAGACTGAGGCAAAAAAAGTAGTTGAGTGCAACAACCTTCTCCTCGTCTGTTGTTACCAGTCTGCCTGTATTGCTCTCTAGGAGGAAACTACTCTCTCAGACTTCCCTCTTCTGGTTTACATACCTGCAGAAACTGTTCTTGTTATTTCATGCAGCCTTTTTCAAGTCTAGTTTGAGCTGGGCCTTGGCCTTCCCAGCTCTGTCCCTACACAGCCCAGCAGCATCCCTAAACTCCTTCCAGGGCACCTATCACAGGCAGCTGACACCAAGACATTAGGTGTCAGGACTCATAGTCAGAGTTTTGCACATCATCATGTACACCAGACTACTTTCTCTGTTGTTAGGTTCCTGATTACATTAAATCCACATTCTGGAACAACAGATTCTGAATTCTTGCCTTTTCCTCCCCCAAATCCCTTTTTATATACACTTGATCACTATTTATTGAAGACATTCTGGTTACTGCAAAAATATTTTGCCTTTATTGAAGTATTTCTTTATTTCTGATGTTCTCAAAGAAAGCCATTTCCAGGTAATACAGAGGAAGAGACAGCTGGGTGTAGCAATATCACTTGTAAGTTCAATTTGTCTTTACTAAACTTCCCATTGTCTAAGGAACTGTTGTTCTTTAGAGGTACTCAAATAAGAGAGCCCAGTTCATTTGCAAAAAAAAAAAAAAANTTCATTGTAAAAAAAAAAAAAAAAAAAAAAAAGGGGGGGAAAAAACCCCAAACAACCTTTGACAAATAAATTAACAAAAGCAATTAGCAGGTATTAACCACTCAACCAATTCCACTGTTCCCCTCACATTGCTGTAAGTAGAAGCAGAGCCAGATATACTGCATTTAAACATTCAAAGTCTCTCTCCTCCCTTTCCCAACATGGAGACATACAAAACATTTCCAAAGCAAATTACAATATAACCAACCACAGGAACGTCCTGCCATTTCACGGTGGCTTATGCCCAGCCAGTCCCATTGTTTTCCCTATGGAGCACAGCAGAAGAGTCCCAGCATGTTGCACTTCAACCTCAACCCTGTCAGCCCTTTCTGGCCTCAGGAATCTCAGGGTAATTTATGGCCAGCTGCCTCTGCCTCTGTGGCCATCTAGGTAATTAGCAGTGTACTGGAGGGGTCTTGCTGAAGGGTGACAGCTGTGAACTTTGGATTACCCTTGCTCGCTGACACATGAATCTCTTGGCATGCTTGCTACCCAATTTCTGAGTGGGAATGTCCTCCATCTTAGAAATGCACTTCTGGAAATCCAGGTGGACAATGCTGTCATTTCTTCTTCCTTTTTGACAGTCTGATTTTCTCTAGAGCTTTTAAGGCCATTCTCTTGGTATTATGAAAAGTGGCTTCCACCTCAGAATGTCTCATTTTTAACAATATCCTTCATTCAGCTCACCTGTGCTGCACACCTGTTGGGGATTAGCAGAGATCAGAAAGGAAAGGCAAGAGCCAAAGAAGGTCTGAAATTGTCCTCACTATCCCTCTAGGTCCCTGAGAGATCAAAATCTCTGCTTTGCCTTCTGCCTAACCTTACAGATGCCTTCAAAACACACAAAAAAAGCTATTTTCCCTAAATTTGGCCAGACTTCTAGCTCCCGTCACTGTTAAGTAGATCCTAGCCCACACTGCACCTTTTTCATCTTCTTTTAAGTGCTTTAGGTTTAGGTATATAGCATACACCTGTAAGTATATTCTACTTCCCAGGAATATGCCTACCAGAGAAGATCAAGGAAGCTGTAGCCTTCCTTCTACACCACTCATACTCTCTTTATCAGCACAGCGAAGCTGGCAGGAGCATAAATCCTCAACTGGAGGAAAACTGTGTGAGCCTGTAGATCTGTACTGTTATTCACAGGACGTTCTCCTATAGCATATCCATGGTTTTCATAGGTTTTCCTGGAGTAAAGTGAGCTGATTCTTCCTCCCACTGTGACACTCTTTATATCTCTTCATAACTTGTCAGTTTAACCAAATTTTACAAACATTGTTCACTTGTTTCCAAAACTAAGCCCAAGTAAAAAAATCCATTGTTGTACCATATAAAACACAACAAGACCTGAATAGGTGTTTCATTAAAAGTTCCTACTATCCCTCTTCTCTGGAGCAGAGATTTGGAATCCAGTAAGGGGCTTACCCTAATGTCAGAGACATGCCTTTTCCTGCAAAAAACCTGAGAAATTACCCAGTGAAATTATCCTATGAAATGAGCTTTTGGGAACTCTGAGGTCACACACACTCCACAGAGACTTTTTTACTTTTCTTTTTTTACTTTTTAATTTTTTTTTTCCAAGTTTAACAGCTTTGGAGTTTCCTCCAGCCCTGAGCCAAAAAAGTTTCCAGCTAATTTGCTGCTTTTGGCTGTCGAAGGTGTGCTTGGTAATGCTGGGAGATGGGAGACACACTTCTGGTGTGCTCCCATTGCTCCTCCTGCTGGAGCTGGGCTGTATGAGGGAGGCTGGGCAGGTGGAAGGTGGGTGAGAGCAGGGCAAGGCAAAAGCCAGCCCCTTGAGCATGGGTCAGATCAGGTCATTGCCATGGGGTCATGCATTAATGGTTTCCCCACCGTTACAAGAGTTGTCAATTGAAATAGTTTTTAAATGAAAAATGAACATTCTGCACTGTCTTTGCAGCTGAAAGGGAAGAAATAACAAGACCAGGGATATAAAAGCAAGTATCAAAAGTGGGAATCACAGCCAGAAAGCAGATGCAGCCTGTTATACCCCTCCTGTTCCCCCTGGGTCTGTTCTCACATAATTACAGATGGCTTGAGGAGAGACCCCTGAAGGCCACCAGTGCCAGCCCTGCGATGCACAGGGACACCACAGCTCCGTCAGTGCTCACAGCCCCGTCCCCTGGCCTTGGCTGTCTGCAGGGACGGGGCACCACCACCTCTGGGCACCCTGTGCAGTGCCTCAGTGCCTCATGGTGAACAGCTCCTTCCTCACATCCAACCTGCAGCTCCCCTCCTTCAGTCTGAAGCCACGTCCCCTTGTCCTGTCACACAGACCCTGCTCAAGAGTCCGACCCCTTCTTTCCTACAGCCCCTTTAGGTACTCTCAGCCTTCTCTCCATCTGCACAGCCCCAGCCCTCAGCCTGTCCTCACACGGAGCTCTTCCATCTCTAGGACCATTTTTGGGCCCCTCCTCTGGACATGTACCACATCCCCACATGAGTCAATGTACTGGCATAACAACAGATCCTGGCTCCATACATTTTTCATTCATCCCTAAGACTAATTAACCTGAGCACTCAAGAAGATCCAGATTGCATGGAAGAGATAGGATATGATCATTTTATTCCAGGCATTATAGTGAAACTTCTGCACATGGAAAGAAAACTGGAGTTGCAAAGGCCACATAAACTTTTCCTATTTTCTCACTTGGCATTGTGACCTAATGTTTTGGAAGCACAGGGGGTATATGTGCATGCATATGTATGCAATAACTTTTCTTCCCAGCTAATTTGTGTCTGGGTTAACACAGACATCAAACTGTCTAGTGTGAAAACACACAACATTAGATTAAAATTCAGCCCGAAACTGCTATTTTTCTACCACAAATAGGAAAACAAGGAGAGCTTCATGAATTTGGTTGCTCAATGACCTAATAGAGATTTTTCAAACCTCAGTGGTGGATTCCTGTCTCCGGGCTCCCTTGTGGTCAGGGAAGTGTGAGGAGCCACAAATGACAGCATGTTCTTGGCAGCAGTGTGCCAGCTTTGCAAGTACTATAGGACCCTGGTATTTCAGGTCCTCATTTCATAGAATAAATCATATAATGGCTTAGCCCCACATCCCTCCAGTGCTGGGAGCCCCAGGCCTGGATGCAGCACTGGCAGCCTTACACAGGACAGATCACAGGGAGGCAGTCCCCCACCTGCCCACTGCCAGCCCTCTGATGATGCAGCCCAGGGCACCGTTGGCCTTCTGGGCTGCAATGACACACTGCTGACCCGTGTTCACCTTTTCATCCATCAAGACCCCCAAGACCTGCAGAGAAGACCGCAGTGCTGCTCTCTATGAGCTCTCCTCACAGTCTGTACTTGTATCTGTGATACTCATCCCAAGTGCAACACCCTGCACTTGGCCTTGTTATAACCCCATTAGATTCTCATGTGCACACTTTTTGAGTGTCTCCAGGTCCCTCTGGATGGCATCCTTCCCTTCTATTGTGTCAACTGCACCACTCAGCTTGCTGTCATCGATAAACTTGCTGAGGATGCACTCAATCCTACTATGTCAGTGATAGAGATACTGAAGAGTACCAGACCTAAGACAGACTCCTTGGGGACAACGCTCATCACTGACTTCCACCTGGACGTAGAGACATTGACAACAGCCCTCTGGCTACAAACACTGAACCAATTCCTTATCCATTTACTAGTCTAGGCTTCAGATCTATATCTCTCAATTTAGAAATAAGAATGTGGTGTGGGACACTGTCAAAGGCCTCACAGAAGTCCAGGTAGATGACAGCCGTTGTCCTTCCTTTGTCCATCAGTGTCACCATTCCATCATAGAAGGACACCAGAGTGGTCGGGCACATTGTGCTCTTGATGAAGCCATGCTGGCTGTCTCAGATTGCCTCCTCACCTCACATATGCCTTAATATCTCTTCCAGGGCCATCTACTCCATGATCTTCCCAGGCATAGACATAAGCCTCCTCAGCCTGTAGTTCCCTTGGTCTTCCTTTCTACTTTTCTTGACTATAGGAATGATGTTTCCTTTTTTCCCATCATTGGGGATCTCGTTTGATAGCCATGATTTTTCAAATGTGATGGAGAAGAGCTTGGCAACCACATCATCCATTTCCTTCACCACACTGGGATGCATGTCATCCTGCCCCATATACTTGTATATTTTCAGTCTCATGAGGTGAACCTGGACTTGCTCCTCTCTTACACTGGGAGGAATTGTGTTCCTCTGACAAATACTAGTTCTCCTTCTGCTCCAAGTCCATACCAGGTAGCCCTCTACAGTGTCATCACTGGCTGGGTAGATGAGGGGAGGCCAGTGGATATCATGCACCTTGACTTCAGCATGGTGTGGCACCATCTCCCGGAGCATCGTTGTTATGAAATTTAGAAAATGTGGGATGGATGAGTAGAGAACTGGCTGCAAGAGCTCAGAGAGCTGTGATCAGCAGAGCAGAGTCCAGTTGGAGGCTGTAAATAGCGGTGTTCCCCAGGGTTCAGTTCTGGGCCTGGTCTTGTCGAACATCATCAACAACCAGGATGAAGGGGAAGAGTTCACCCTCTGCAAGTTTGCAGTTGATACTGCAGTGGCTGCAGTATCAACTGCAAACTTGGAGGAGTGGCTGATGCACCTGAAGGCTGTGCTGCCATTCAGTGAGACCTGGACAGACTGGACAGTTGGGCTGGGAGGAATGAGATGGGGTTTAACAAGAGCAAGTACAGAGTCTTGGACCTGAGGAGAAGTAACCACATGCATCAGTACAAGCTGGAGAGTGACCTACTGGAGAGGATCTGGGTGTCCTGGTGGCCAACAGTTTGGCTGTGAGCCAGCAGTGTACCCTGGTGGCCAAGGAGACCAATAGCATCCTGGAGTGCGTT
>VXAB01006969.1:231842-299143 GCA_013399175.1 Odontophorus gujanensis
CTGCAAGAGCTCAGAGAGCTGTGATCAGCAGAGCAGAGTCCAGTTGGAGGCTGTAAATAGCGGTGTTCCCCAGGGTTCAGTTCTGGGCCTGGTCTTGTCGAACATCATCAACAACCAGGATGAAGGGGAAGAGTTCACCCTCTGCAAGTTTGCAGTTGATACTGCAGTGGCTGCAGTATCAACTGCAAACTTGGAGGAGTGGCTGATGCACCTGAAGGCTGTGCTGCCATTCAGTGAGACCTGGACAGACTGGACAGTTGGGCTGGGAGGAATGAGATGGGGTTTAACAAGAGCAAGTACAGAGTCTTGGACCTGAGGAGAAGTAACCACATGCATCAGTACAAGCTGGAGAGTGACCTACTGGAGAGGATCTGGGTGTCCTGGTGGCCAACAGTTTGGCTGTGAGCCAGCAGTGTACCCTGGTGGCCAAGGAGACCAATAGCATCCTGGAGTGCGTTAAAAAGAGTGTGGCCAGGACAAGGGACCTGATCTTCCCTCCCTGCTCTTCCTTGGGGAGGTCACATTTAGAATACTGTGTCCAGTTCTAGTCTCCCAGTTCAAAAAAGATAGACAAATGGATGAGGCCAGGCTCTTCTCAGTGGTGGGCAGTGATAGGACAAAGACCAGGGACCTAGAACTGGAACATAGGAAGTTTTGTGCTAACACGGAGAAGAACTTCTTTACAGCAAGGGTGACAGAGCGCTGGAGCAGGCTGTCCAGAGAGGTGGTGGAGTCTCCTTCTATGGAGATCAAGACCTATCTGGATGCCTATCTGCACAACCTATTGTAGGGTGCCTGCTTTAGCAAGGGGGTTGGATGCGGTGATCTCTTGAGGTCCCTTCCAACCCCTGCAATTCTGTGATTTTGTGATAAATATATGATCCAAAAATTGGTGGTTCAGCTCCTTTTTTTTTTTTTTTTTTTTTTGCAGCTACCAACTCCTGTTCTGTATCTCCATTTTTACTCTCATCTCTGCTTCATTCCATGTATACGTAACGTAAAACTCTTTATTTCCTGTTCATTACTGCTACGTATGTTAATAGAGATAGGAGCATAGAGGAAAAACTGTAAGTGATAACTAAAGACCGTGTCAATGCCAAAAGAGAATGTTTTGAATTTGAATGTCATCCTTAAATCTAGCATTTATCAGCTTTTAAGTGCTTGATTCCACAGCTATAAAACTGGGGTTTTTCAGTTTGGTCGAGATTATTTCTTTATTTATTCTTAAATGTGATCCCCTAGGTCTCAAAAAATAAATAACAAGCTAAAAATTACCACCACTACCTCTACCTCCAGGCATTACCATGCTGACATCCACTTGAGTCAAGGGACTCAAGACTGGGTCCTTTCGGTGCAGGCTATGCACCAGCCACCATTAAAAATAAGAAAAGCCAGTAGTGGGAATGGACTGCCATCTTCAACTGGAGCTAAGTTGAGGTGAGAAAACTCCACCAGTCATTTTCACAGACGTTTACTGACTTCAAAGGAATAATGAACAATAGAAATGCTGGGAGCCATCCAGACCATAGAATTTGCTGCAGTGAACACAAAGCCAGGGTTGATTCCTTCTTTCCCATCTTTTCTAATTTTTCTCTCTCTCCTATTTCTGGCACTTTACTTAATTCCATCCTTCTCCCCTAGACAGTCTTGAATATAAATGCTCCACACAGCAGAAATATCAACATAGGCTTGTGGGTATTTTTTAATTCTCTGGATGGACAGACTGAAGAACATAGCAGACAGACAGATAAATCTCCTATAGACGGACAGGCACACACACAGAGACGTGTTTCTTTGACCTGCTAAAACCCCAATAACAAATTTCATATTCACACTGTGTTCAAAAGCTGCAGAAAAAAAAATATTTCAGGACATTTATACTAAATTCACAGAAGCTGGAGTCAGCACTTGTTCACACACATCAAAGCCCTATATAAACATGGGCACATTTGACTCTACAGTAGAGATGTTAATGACCTTTTTCTGTAGAGGTTTTCTTTTTGGTCACTCGTGTGGTGGAACAGATAATTTTCAAGAAGCACAGTAAGGAAATTCAGTAAGGTCCAAGGAAGTGGGTATTGTCATCTGCTAACTGGCATGTTGTGCTTTGAAGTTAGGAGAAGCCACAGTGCTCACCACACCGCCACGGTCAATTTTTGAGTGGTAATGTCTTCCTCCAGCTGTCATTATGTCAACCACTGTAATAATGCACTCTCTCTCTAGCTTTGAAGGTTTTTTTCCGATCAGGGTCTAGGATTTTATCGGAAGAGTCATGGACCTTAGGGGAATGGCTGCCAAAAGCTCACTGTAAAAGTTTGCAGGATCAGATTACTGCGGTGGAGAGAGGGTGAGAGTCCAAGACAACTTTAGACAAATCTGTCTAACTCAGTTTATTTGATACAGGTTGTCTGATTGCACAAAGCCTTATTTTCCTGTCAATAACAAAATATTGCCGCTTAATAGCAAGGAAATTATATGGCTGTATTCAGGCTCAACAGAATGGACCTTATAGCAAAATTATCTTATCCCCTTGTGATAGTCATTTTCTATCAATATTAAGGTGTATGTACAAAAACAAACAGCAAAAAAAAAAAAAAGCTTTGGTAAGAATGATGTTCTATGAAAGACTAAATTTACATCAGCCTATTTATTGCACAGAAACTGAGTACTGAAAAGACATCACAGATTATGCTTTAATGCTTTTTATCCTTTATCTCTTTAACCACTTTGTCCTCTCAATAGCTCCCTTTCTTTGGAAAGAAAGGCACTGTCAGGTCTGTTATGGTTAAGGAACGCAAATTAGCTCACTTAGATCCTCATTATCTTAGCTAAAATAAGACCCAGAGCTAGCCAAAGACCCTGTGTAGCATCTATTGCTATATTACCCTTATGGTGCTGCTTACCACAGTTGAAAAGAAGACTCTGAGATGACCAGAATTTATGAATCCCATGCCCAACTCCAGTGCTTGACCACAACAGCACCCTTCTCTTTAATCAGTCACATGTGCTTTTTCACTTTTCCAAAATCTCATTGATGAGGTTTTGCATAAGTAATGTGGTGCCAGTATAGGGTTGAAAGTAGCACTCAGATGGACTATTCCCATCCTAGTGGCTTCTGTGGGTTTGAAGTAGTATTAATGAGAGGAGGATTTGCCTTGGCATTACTTTGCCTCCAAAAGGATTTCAGCAATCTGTCAAGGGGGGTGGATAAGGAGAGAAAGGTAGTGAAAGTATGGATTTATGCAAGTCCAAGTCTTAGTCAGTATGCTCAGTTTCTTCCAGGTGATAAAATCTCATGGTCAGTCATTTCTTGAATACAGTGATTTTGAATGAACATTTTTCAGATTAAGAACTATCTCATATCAAAAACAGAAAATAATGTGTTCTCACATGTTTCAATTGAAGTTTGCATAAAGCCCATGTAAAGAGAATCTCCTTGAACTCTGGTGGCAACGTTCTGTATGTCTGGAAAAAGTTTCACTTCCATATGAACAGTTTCAAGGAAACACGAACTTGTAATGTCTGAGGACAATTTTTAAATCCACAAATACTGGTAATTAGCATCTAAGTACTACACAAAAAAAAAGATTTTGGTGAGGTGATACCTCTTTTTAATACCCTTAGAAGCTCAGGAGAGTTCCAGAAGATGACATCAAGACTGATGTGCAAGTTTTCAAGACAAAACTGTGAGATGATGCAAACAGTTAATCAAATAACTAAGAATAATCTCACTTCAAGTCATGGCAAAATTAAAGGAATGCAGAAAAATTATTCAGTAAGTAAAGAATTAAGAAATAGGTGTAATTAGTGCCACTCAGTAAGTTCAAATCAAGCTGATTCTTGTTTGTAATAACACACTTGTACTACAGCAATATCTGCCACGATATATGACATATGTACATTCTTGTAAGGTCAATTGACTGTGCCATTATTCTCCTTCAACCACAAGCACTGCACAGTCTCAATAGCACATATGTTAAATGGATTAAGAAATGATTAGCTAGCAGATCCCAAAAATAGGAATGTCAACAGGAAATTAGTTTTGAATACAGTATATCCTCTGGGATCCTGCAGGGATTGGTATAACACCATGTCATTCAATGCTTTAATCATTGTTCTGAAAACAAGTATAAAAATTGCTGCTCATAAAATTTTCAGATTACACAAAGTTTTCCAAGCGAATAATGAATGAAGATGGAGCCACAATACAGATTATTCAGGAACTTCATCTAAGTCAAAATAAAGACAGTTTAGGAGATCCAAATGTATTATCTTCTTCTAGCCGGAAGTAGTACAGACTACGTACAAGATCCTCAGACCAACAGCAGATAACCCTTCTGGAAAATATGAGTAGCCATGTGAAAGCTATGTTTAGGCGAGGCAAGATTCATTTCAGGTTTTCAGTTACAGATGGCAGGGACCAAGTTTACCTGACTGTAGGTAGAAACCTGCTCAGAGCCAGTCACTCTGGGCTCCCTTTATAGCCAATGAGGAGAGAGCCATTTCAAAGTCACTGTATGTCTCTTCCACATACAGACAGTAAAAATAAACAAGATGAAGTAACCCCTCGAGAGATCCTATTTCTTTCCTTTGATTACAAAAGATACCAGGATGACTAACTTAGATGTAAATATCTTCAGTTTAGATTTCTGAAGTTAAATGAGATCCTACTACAAGTGACAACAAAGGAAATAAACTCCTTTAAAGTCAGGAGGCATTAATGTATCTCTTATTACACCTTCAGAACAGTGTAAATCAGAAATAATTATATATACTGCTGAATAATCTCAAATTCAACTGACAACTTATTTTGGAAGGTAGTCTGAGACATGATAAAAAGGCCTGTTTTTCACAGTATATCCCAATTCCTCAGTATACTTTTTGAATCACAGACTGGGTACCCCTTGGTTGAGGTGTGCTTAATCAGTAGCCACCTTCAAAATCTCACATTTCATTAATGTCATGATACTGCAGAATGCATATAATGGTGTCTTTATGGCATTAAGGTCATTAGTTTTCTCCTCAAGTCCATTCTTCAAAGTGAAATTAAACAATAATATCTATGCATTCTGATTGGTGGCGACTATCATAAACTCTAACATAAATGTCTCTCAAGCAGATCTACTGACATTTCCAATGATGGAGAAGGGAGAATGGCAGACTTGTTCACCCCTGTGTGTCTGGCTTGCATCCCTGACTTGACATCATTGCTCATGCCACACTCCAGCATAATCGAGCAGGTCAGTGGTTATCCCAAGCTTCACCCATTCCAGATTCCACCCTTAACCCTCCAGAATGAGTCTTTTATAGTTAAATGATTCACTTATTAGGTAAAATAAACATGAAAATAACGGCAAGTTAAAATAAAGCAAAGTAGCATGGAGTTAAATTCAGACTGACACTGAGCAAACAGTCTGGCTGGAATCATTATACCCTTTTGGAAACAGGCACAGATATTGGAGCATGGATCCAATTATTTCAGCTGGGAGGACCCTTCCTGTTCCTTGCTCCCTGAAGCTTTAATCTACAGTTTAGGTGCTACTCCAGAATTAGGGACAACTCTCATGTAGTTGTCACCTACAGAAACTCAGGTAACTGCCAAACTGGGTTCTGAGACGAGAAAAACAAAAGAAAATTATTTAAAACTATCGAATTTCTCATTTGCAAAGATCTTTAAGGCCTCAGTCATGTAAATGCCCAACAGACTTTGGCTTCTCTGAAGGCATGGAGAGACAGCCAAACCCAAGCCAGATTCACCAAGTCCAAGTGCTGGTCTTCATATCTGGAGCCAACAGACAGGCCAACGTACACAAAATTAAAATGAGTGGGAAGTGATGTGCAAGAGCTCTTTGACTTAAAGGGGAGAGCTAGACAGTTCTTTTTCACTTACTAATATTAATTGGGCTCCACAAGTGATTTTGTCAGACTCATCGCTAGACCACTGCTCATTGGCTTTCCTGGTACTGCTCCTTACCTTATGCAGCAGATGTGAAGTGACACATGGAATGGGAAGCAAGAGCATAGAGTAAGCTTTTGGCTCTAGTCAACTTTGTGCCTTTCAAGCATTTGCTCTCACATTCAAGCTGTGTTATCATGTAAGGAAGACACTGTCCAGTTGAACACAGGATACATCACTGAGCAAAGGCATTGGTGATGCCACCAAATACTAACATGAGAAAGTGAGGAAAAGTGTACTTTCAGTTAAGACAGGCTTGGCCAAGTTCATCAAGAAGTCTTCTTTCAGGCTTAGTACAATTTGCAGCAGCACTTGTAGATTTTGAAATTCTACTGTAACCGTATCTAGGTGTGTATAATCCCTGCCTATCTGCAAGCACCCCACCGTGCTGAACAATAGAAATTCTCCTCAGCTGTAAAACTAGGGATGACAATCTGATTTCCTGACACAGCAGAGCTCAGCACTGTCTCAATAGTTGCATAAGATGAGGGAACTGTGAGAAACAAATCACAGATCAGATTTGGATAATGCTTTTGCATGCAGTGAGAATCAAGGAGAGTTTCAAGATTTTATTTCAAATACTTGGCTCTTTATTTATATTTTGGGAAAAAAAAATATGACCATTAAATACATTTCTCCTTCAATTTCTTTGAAGAGTCTTAACGAAAATGGATTCATAGCATTTCTGCTGGTACACCCACGCTACTCTTCTGAATATTGTGGATTTGTAACTGTGTTTGATGGAAAGCAATTTTCATTTCTCTGTTAACACCTTAAATCATCAATGCACAAAGGGTATTATGTATACACTAAAATTCTCTTTCGGCCCCATGAAAACCATACATATATTTTTAATTACCAAACTGTTGACTTTGAAAATTGGGCAACAATGATTTTAACAAAAGTCAAAGCTGATATCGTTATCTCTGCCAAATGAGAGTGATCCAATCAAAACTTGGCATAATCAAGAGGAATGAATTCTTCCAAGCATTCAGTTCAATCTTTAAAACAATCCTTTTCATCCAAAGGGCTGATAGGGCATCAGTCATCACTCCAAGGAACCATAAACAAAATAAGAAAAGTCAAAAGCAAGGACCTCTTACTAAAAATCATGCAAATGAGGAAAGGAATGTCTCAACTTTGTTTTTATTACTCTTACTTCTTAAATATGGTAGCTCACGTTGCCTCCTTTGGAATGTCAGCTGTGTAGGTTGGGTACTGTCTGGAAGGAAGCATCAGCTTTCTGCACAGCACTACATCCTGGCAGCATGTCATAGGGCTGTGGCCACACACAGTGAAGACCACGACTACATTATTAAAAAAACAAAGCCATAAAGCCAGCAAAATGGCATCTCAGTAAATTTTCTCCCTTACTGCTTTGGGAGACGCTAAAGATCTCAACCACCATTTGGTAGCTCCAGGCCAAAGCCACAAGAACAAACAAAACAAAGGTGGAAGTTTTCTTTGGCTGGTAAGAACCTCTGGAGACTCCACCACTATGAGGGAAGGGTGTTCTCAGCACCAGGCCCACTCTCCCAGGACCTACTATCAAGAAGACATTTTAACAAAATGATCTCACTTGGTTGGACTATTTCTACTTTGGAAAGGTTGCCAATAAACCAGCAGCTAATAGAATCATAGAAACCTTAGAGTTCCAAGGGACCTCTGGAGGCCATCTAGTCAACTCCCCTGCAATGAACAGGGACACCACAGCTAGATCAGGTTTCCCAGGGCCTGCTCCAGCCTCACCTTGAAAGTCTCCAGGGATGGTGAATCGACCACGTCACCAGGCAACCTGCTCCACTGCCTCACCACCCTCACTGTAAAAGACTTTTTCCTTATATTTAGCCATCCCAGTAAGCAATACGGACAAGACTGAATCAAGATTTGTTTTCTACATCCTGAACAGGTTTTGAGGCTATGTACCCTAAACAGCTTAGTATGTTGGGGCAATTTGGAAGAACCTCAGAGTCAACTTCATTTCCTTCTGCACAAATATCACCAATCGGTGTCTCATACGATGCAGTATTGAAACTGTTTTAGTACTAGGGATGTCTTATAATTAAACACAGAAAACATTTCTCCTGTGCCAACATATTGCAAATGAGGCGAGCAGATGCTACAGAAGTAAATGGTCATTCTCCCACTGACCTCATAGAAATCAGAGAAAGACTACTAAGAAGTATATCCAGAAAGATTGTTTTGAAGAGACCTATGGAAAATTGCTTGTCTAGTTCTCAGGAATTCATTTCCATGACTCTCCCTGTTGCAAGGCAAAAGGCACAAATCACAGCACCTCCTGATGTCTGCTTTACAACAAGAGATTTTGGCAACTCTGGCTCCTTGAATTTTATATACACCGCAGTCACAGTACANCCACCCTCACTGTAAAAGACTTTTTCCTTATATTTAGCCATCCCAGTAAGCAATACGGACAAGACTGAATCAAGATTTGTTTTCTACATCCTGAACAGGTTTTGAGGCTATGTACCCTAAACAGCTTAGTATGTTGGGGCAATTTGGAAGAACCTCAGAGTCAACTTCATTTCCTTCTGCACAAATATCACCAATCGGTGTCTCATACGATGCAGTATTGAAACTGTTTTAGTACTAGGGATGTCTTATAATTAAACACAGAAAACATTTCTCCTGTGCCAACATATTGCAAATGAGGCGAGCAGATGCTACAGAAGTAAATGGTCATTCTCCCACTGAACTCATAGAAATCAGAGAAAGACTACTAAGAAGTATATCCAGAAAGATTGTTTTGAAGAGACCTATGGAAAATTGCTTGTCTAGTTCTCAGGAATTCATTTCCATGACTCTCCCTGTTGCAAGGCAAAAGGCACAAATCACAGCACCTCCTGATGTCTGCTTTACAACAAGAGATTTTGGCAACTCTGGCTCCTTGAATTTTATATACACCGCAGTCACAGTACACTGGCTACTGTTTTGTGTATTAAATTGTTGGGATGGGGAGTGGTATCAATAAACAGCTGCACAGTCAAATTAGTACTGTTTACTGTCAATTTAGCAATGAAAGTGATACTTTCTGCTCTTTGTTTATAACTCTGCACAGTTGGCCCCAGCACCAGAAATCCTAAATGAAAATGGACAGCTCCCAATGGTAGATGTTCTCCTCGATCAAACAGAAGGGAAATTTTGTTTGTCTTGTAAAATAAACAGTATCTTTTCAGGTTCATGTGCTCAGAATAACAGCCATTCAGTTGCACCAGCTGTTTTGTATTTCACAGCTAATTGTATGTCTCATTCCTCAACCAATTTGCAGGTCATTGTTTGCTTGGGGAAAGGGCACTGGAGCCCGGTGCACACGTGTGTGAAGGAGAAGAGCGGGGAGATGCTTAAATCCTGGATGGAAGCCGCATGTTTGTAGGCCTATGGGGTACTGAGCTTTCGGAGATACACCCTGGCCTTTCAGAACTCTCCCTGAATTTTGACCTTGTGTTACAGCATGAATGGGAGACCAAATGTTGGCTTGCAACGCTTTTATAGTACTGAAACCATATTTTGTGTTTGTTTTTTTTCCCCCAGAATACTCCAAATTTCTTCAGCCTTTGAGTCAAGAAAAATCTTCTGAGGTCTTCAGACAAAATACAAATTCTGAACAGAACTGAATCACTGCTTTTATTAAAATGTCTATGAAAGGGAAAACTTAATTTGTTCCAAATGATCCTCACTTTTATGCCAGTGTTTTAGGTGTGGTCTAGGCTACTTGCATCAGGAAAACATTATCTCTGCATACTGTACTTCTTGCAGTTCACTTACTGTCTTGACTTTCTTCCTACATCTCTCTGTTCAATAAAACCTCCCTTATTTTCACTGATTTTCTGTTTCCCATGCTTTCAGAGAGGAATGTATAAAGGGTGTTGCAACACAACAGAATAAAAAACTTCACTCACGTCAACTGTGCCCAATCTTTGCTTATAATGAAATTCCCCCTAATTTCACACAATTTGCATTATAGTCACTTTATGACAGGTTTTCCCAAGGCATTTTCTGTTAGTTTATCTTTCCCCTTAGATTCAATAATGAATTTATTTAGGCTTGTGTGGAAAACTTTCTGAATCTGTATTTCTTATAGGAGAAAAATAAATTTGGAGAAAGTACACAGACTTCCATAGTTAACTGTTTCATGTTCTTGGTTGAATACACAGAATCTGTGTGAACGAGAGTGTCACAAAGGTTGAGATGCATTAAAAACAGAAGTTAATAGGAAGTTTGGAATGTTTTAAGTTGACAGATACAATTTCAAGAGAAAGAAAGAAGGAAAAAAAATATTAAAAAAATAAATAAAGGAGAAAAAATTTAAAAAAGAAGTATGATTTCTCTCTTTTTTTCTTGTTAGAAAATTGCATTGTGTAATGAGAAATGATAAGTTCATTTTTGCTGGTACTTTTTTAATGCAGAGATGCTAACTTGACATAAAGCAAGATATCAAATCAGGATCCTACCAAGTGAAATTCTCCTTGTGCTTTTTATTAATTAATTGATTCAGTTCTGCTGTAAACGCCTTCTCTAATTCTATTCTTTCAGTATGGCACATCACAAATGACTAAACTTCAAAAATAAGTGAAGTGACTTCTGTTCTATTCTGGACATTTGTTGACTGGGGATGATTACAGAACAACACAGCAGCAAGAGGTGCCCAAGCAGCTTACAATATGGTTACGCTGAACTCTAGCAGAATGACTACTTTATTTTTCTCTAACAACAATGCTGTTGTGAGATGCCAGCTAACAACAGGACAACTCTAAAGCCAAAGAAAGTAAAATAAAATGTTTTTTTTTTTTATCTTTTTTTTCTCAAAGACAAGTAGGAATGCAGCGAGTGATCAAAGGCAAAAAAGCCTGCCAGGCTTTATTTGTTCTCTACTCCCTGTCAGTTCAGAACTGACATTTTTTTATATTTTTATTTCCTTTTTTAAAAACAATAGTTTAGACAAATGTGTCTAGACTGATGGTAGAGCAAATGTGACATTAATTATGGATTGCTGTGCAGTGGCTCCACGGATGTGGGCAGCTGCCAGTTCCCAGGGAAACAAAACTTGCCAGGCTGCCAATCTGGAAATAGTTGCTCATCTCACCATGATCACAGCCCTGAGGGTGACTGCTGTCAGGTGCTACAGAAGACATTGCTGGCATGTTGAAATGGACACTGGCAGAGTAACCATGCCAGAAAGATACTGCTGCATTACAACAAAAGGGTATTAACAGAGTGGAGCCACCAATGGCTACAGCCATTCTAGGAAAACTGATGCCCAGAAAGCAGGACAGATCAAAAGCCTTGTACAGCAGTGGTAAAACATCATCCTTTCTGGGAATAGCTTCCATCCTGGGAAGACTTCCTTGTTATTCTAGTTTCAGCACGTGATTCTGAGCCATCCATGTGATATCTCGTAATCAACCAGTACTTCCCACATCTCAGTTGCTTCCAGTTAATGCCTCAGATATTCTAGCAAAAAATTTCATTATTACTTCTAAAGTACTTTTCTCACCCTCAGGACATCAGTTCTCACTGCACAATAGCCAACTCCCTCTCCTTGTGTCATCAGCAAATCTCATCAGCCTTTTGTACTAAAGCAACTAAAGACCATATAAAATAAGCTCATTGTTGAGAAGAAGTTAACGACAAGAGAAAATCTTGAGAAACTGATCTAGTAACCTCCTTCCAGCCAAGAACATCATTTTTTTCATCACAATCCTTCTTGCTTTCTGCTGAGATAATTTCTTACACATCTTCCAGTTAATTCCCGTTTGATCAGTGGTGGGCTATGACATACCATGATTGTTCCTCTGTGCTCTGCATCCATGAGGAGCCAACTGCAGAATTGCACCCAGGAGGGATGTGGGGCTGTGGGATTGGGGCCAGAGGAGGGCCAGGAGGATGCTCAGAGGGCTGGAGCACCTCTCTATGGGGAAAGGCTGAGGGAGCTGGGGGTGTTCAGCTTGGAGAAGGGAAGGCTGCAGAGAGACCTCACTGTGGCCTTCCAGCTCTTGGGAGAGCTCACAAGCAGGAGGGGGAGCCACTTTTTACATGGCCTGACAGTGACAGGACAGCATGGAATGGCTTTAAACTAAATGAAGGACCGTTTAGGTTAGATATAAGGAGGAAATCCTTTCCTCAGAGGGCAATGAGGCCCTAGCACTGCTGCTCAGAGCTGTAGTACCCCATCCCTGGAGGTGCCCGAGGCCATGCATTGGAGTGAAACCCAGTCCAAGGTAAAGCGGGGGGGGGTTTGGGGGCTTCGGGGTCCCCTCCAACTCAAGTTATTCCATGATTCTAAGATTTATTCTTACATCTTGTGGGGCAGAGTAGAATAACAAGAAATCAATATATTGTAAAATGGTGGCAATGTCACATAGGGTAGAACACACTGCTGAACACACCCTTCCCAGTTTATATAGGAAATCTTTATTGTGTTGGTGTTTAAGACTAAAAGTAAGAAAAACATCTTTGTCTTTTAACGAGGACTCAGAAGTATAACTTTCAGAACTTACCAGTGAAACATCCTGGTTTGTCCATATTAAAAACTTCCTGGTTTTATTTTTAATTTAAAATAGCTCTGCCTGGCATAAGGGTTGAAAGCTGCAACCTTCTGGTTATCCACAGAGTTAGAACAATAAGGGCAGCAGGGCAGCTCTCCTCACCCTGCCTCAGAGCACTTTCTCCTTTCCCCCAGAGGGTCTAACTCTTCTCACTCACCCCAGGGCTGTTTTGCTGAGTCTGACACCAAAACCATGGGGATGAATTTCCTGTAGGGATGCCAGCGACAAAGCCGGAGTCAATGTGTAGCCGCAAAAAAGTCCCTTAAAACTTAAGACTCAGAAAAATGACTCAGACTGACTGAGGAAGCCAATCCACACAGAGAAATGCTCTCTGTAGCATTCAGGGTAGGGTGAAAGAGGTGGGTGAAAACTCCTGCCCTGTTATTAAAACAGCAATTTCCCTGAATTCTCCCTGAAATGAATTCTCCTTTGCCTTGAGTGACCTGCTGGTGAAAGCGTGGCAGTCAGCTCTGCTGCTGCCAGAACCACATGCAATATGATGTTAGACTATCGTGCTTTCACTCAGGAGGCAACACACCTCCTGAACTTGTAAGTTACCCCTTCTTTAGAGGGGTTGAAATACAGAACTTCTGAGTGAAGGGAACACTGAGTTCTTTTGCTGCACCTAACCCATCAAAGATCTGAGACATATACTTATGGCATCTATGTTAATTGCTTTAACAACCTATTTAGTGGCCAAGAGGCCGTCAGCACACCTACATGTAGTGCTTTCATGTCCTCAGGCACATGAAAAAATTGGGCATATTTTAATACTACTGGTACAAGTATGTGAGGTAGATAGAAAGCTGGACAGATGTGAAGCGATGGCTGTTGGCAATGCCACCTGCTGTGGTCTGTATCACCTCTTGCCTTAGCCTGCACCTCAGTGATGGCATGCAATGACTTCCTGTCTCCTCAACTCTATCACACCCCCACTATGAACTGATGGAAGAAAATCTTCATGAAGCCAACCAACTGTGATCGCCACAACTGAATGATGATCCCCAACAGAGAAGCATGGTAGGTATCCAGGATCAGCTGCACCCAGGCCCATCACGGAAAATGCTAGCAGTGCTGCTTGTTCAAGTCCTGCCTCCTCGTGCTGCCCTTTATTTCATGTGTAAAGATATTCCGCTTTCAAAGCAGAATATCTTTATTTCAATCAACTCCCTAATAACAGAAGGATTAAAAAAAAATCCCTTTTGATTCAGAAATGTTTTATTTCTACAGGGAGAAAAGAGTAGTTAAAAGAACTGCTCCCAACAAAGAAGAGAAACCTTTACCAATGCAACACAGAAGGCAAGGAAAGACCTTGACATTCTGTGAGAAGAAGGGGTTTTTAAAGAGCAAATCAAATTGAGGGCTCATTTTACCCCAAACAGTCCAAGCATTCCAAGCAGGTAGGGTGACCACTGTCAGGAACAGCACCAGGAGCAGCAAGCAACAGATAACATATAGGGCAGGACAAGTGTTGCCATCATCAACATCAACTTGTGATTTTTGTTCCCTCAAAAATATGCAGAGAAAACCAATTCGTAACACCTTCCTGTGCACCATCCCTGATGTAAAGGTATGAACCTCACGGAATTCATGAGAAAACCACACAGATGTGCCTGGAGCAGTAGAAACTGTCAGCACGGGGTAGGGAAAAATCGAACAATATTTCAGCTTCTTAAGTCATCAAGAGCCCCTAAGAAGATTCTCACGTTTGGACTGGCTGACGTATCTGACATTGTCCACAGATAAATGTCCCAAAGTGTATTCACTTTACATTAAAACTCAGACAAAGGATAACTCCTCTTCTGCAACTGAATCTGTAAGTGATAATGCGTAGGTTATGGAAACTCACTGCTTCCCTGTTCCTGCTGTGCACCCCTGTATTAGTTTAGCTCATTCAGCTTCTGCCAGTAGTCAAATCCTTAACACAACTGCACAGCAGGAGAACAGTTACTTTCTACTTCCATTTCCATGATGAATCTTTAAACACAGACTAAATTTAAGCAGCTTGTATTGTCCCATGGATGACTCGCTAAGGAAGAGCATGGAGACACATTACAGACCTTATTAATGACTGTGCCTCAGTTTTCTTACCCTAGAAAGACCTTTAGCGTTACCTAGAATGCTAAGGACATAAGATAGTGCAGTAAAACTAGTCAGTCCATTTATTTTGTATATTCTAAAACAAAAACAATCTACAATATTAGTAAATATCCAGTAAGTATAATCTTAGTTTTTACAAATGCTCCAGAAGAGTAATGTTTTGCAAAATTGTTGACTGGAGGTTCCTAAAAAATAAACAAACAAACAAACAAATAAATAATCTTCCTTTTCTCTTTGATTTTTAACCATCTCTTTCCAATAATTCCTAATTTTCTAGTAATTTTCCCAGTTCTGTTCAATCCTATTTTTTTGTGTTAAATTGTGCTAAAATAACCAAAATATAGAATCACAGAATCATCGAGGTTGGAAAAGACCTACAAGATCATCCAGTCCTACTGTTCACATACCACCTATCATTCTCACTAACCCATGTCCCTCAGTGCAATGTCTAAACATTCCTTGAACACCTCCAGGGTTGGTAACTCCACCACCTCCCTGGGCAGCTTCTTTCTGGTTTTTTGGTTGAATTGGTAACATCTCATGGGAAGAGCTGATATTTTCCTATAATATAAGAGATGGTCATGAAACTAAAACTTTTTTTTCTTCTTGTTAGCTGGTCTGAGGCCATTACAATGATTTATATGTTTCCACCATTCAGAGATGTTGAACATTCACATCCAAACACCAGGAGATACCATTAGTGATGAAATTTGTCTTATCCCTGCCCCATGTATGAAAGCATTTCTGGCACAGAATGAGCATAAGCACCATCCTTGGCATCAGCAACATTTGTGTGATACTGCCATTCATGAAATACATATGTATTCCCCATGAAAATACAGGCCAAGATACAGCAACCAAATAAGATAAGAGTTGAGAATGCTTCTTAAGCTGTGAGAGGAACAAGAAAAAAAGCATATACAAAAAGATGGACCTCTAGAATGGGAAATCCCAGGTAAGGATGGAATATAAGCTGTGTGTGAGATCTCCCACCAGCCTCAAATGCCTACTCATGGACCAGGCTCAAGGCCCACTCAGGCTCTTGGAGATTCCTCTCATTACCATTCCCAAATCCTAAGTCTACTTTTCTGCCTCTGGCCTTGCCCCAGGCTGTATTCTTTGATCCTTTTCTGAGCCAAGTCAGCTCATAACAGTGACAAAAGATTTATCCAACAAGGAAATGCAGAAATGCACCATTTGCTGCCATTTTACTGGGCTGATTCAGTAGGGCTGAAATGTGAAAAACAACACAGCACAGTAGAGGTATAAGACAGTAGGATTTCAGTGCTCAGTCCTGACTAGTTGTTCATTGTGGATATATACTTGCATATTTTGCTGACCATAAATACACAGTCTGTACCTGTAATAGTATGTTAAACACAGAAGCAGCCCTTAGCTGGCTGTCCATCTTCACTCAGCTGAACATCTTAAGCTCCCCAAAGTGATTAGCTCATCCGAACTTCTACTGGGAAAGGTCCCTGGCTTCTGCTCACTCCCAGCTCACAACTGGAGGGAAGAATGACTGGGGAAAAATCAGGCAATTTAGTAGCAGAGGAAACCAACAGGTTACATCTGAAAATGCTCCATGGTACAGTTTAATCCATCAGCGTAAGTCAAGACACTGATTCCCTGGTTTAATAATATACAAAATAAAATGAAAACAAACAAACAATAAAAGCCAGTAGGAACAACAACTTGAAGATACCACTCAATCAAAACAGTCAAAACCACTATTGCTCTCCCAAGACACCACTTTCTCCATTCGTATAAGTCTTCAGAGTACCCCTACGATGTTTTGATTCAACAGGACACGTACTTATTTATGCCAAGGTTGAGTAACCACTATTTTGCTAATTTCCTTCCTTTCCTGAGCATTGCCCCTGCTTCTCTGTCTGGGATGATGACCTTGTCATATAAACATTTCCCAAACACTATCTATATAGGGACCTCAACTTGACACTTCTTCAAGTGGAGGAAGGACAGAGAGGGGGAAAGATACAGGTTGAATTTTGTTCTTATTCACACTAGAACAAATTCAGATACATTTCAGCTATACTGACAAAAGCAGATTTTTTCTATGTGCTGTCTAGGCTACAGAATATTCCCCTTCTTACTTGTAAGCCAACACTACTTTATGTTGATGGGGCTCTTTCTTCACAGCCCTCATCCTGCTCATCCCAAATGTCCAGCAAAGTCAATGAGGGGTTTTCCCTCAGCTCCAGTGGGGGATGTCTGTGGCTCTTGCATGGTTTTTCTCCTAATAAAAAAATCACTCTTTCCTGGCAGCCATCTCTACCGCTCAACCATGGCACTGTAATGAAATTAGCCCTTTTAGAATAGAAACAGAATTTGCCCCTTTCGAAGGAGTGGTTCAGTGAATCACAGAATGGTTTGAGTTGGAAAGAGCCAAAAAGATCATCTAATGATCTGCAGACATTATAGGGTGTAGGTTATATAGCAGCTGATGACTGCCCTGATCCAGCAAAGCATGCAAAGCCAGTGCTTCACACCTGTAGCCTCTCCACCTGAGGTTATTCTCACCTGGTTTCAACCATTCTGTGGCTAGATACCTTATACAAACTGGTCTTCTGGAAAAGTTCGTTCGTTCTTCACATCCTGAGAGTGACAGCCAAAGCTCTGGGAGGTGTTCATCTCACAGCACTGACGGCAGATGCACCTCCCTTTGATGTAGCCAACAGCTAGTGTGGATGGACCTACCTGAGGTTGCCAGGGGCAGGCCTACCTGAAGAGTTTGGGATGAGCACCTGTGAGCATCTGGCTTACCAGGGTTATGCCAAGGTACAATGGGCTCTGCTTTCAGCCCTGCTAAATACTCTGCAGCCATTCCTGAGATAAATAAAAAAAATCTCTGCTCCATCCTCATCACTATCAACTAATTGATCCTCATGGTTCAAATTAAGATGAATGAGCAGACCTATGACTCAGCAGCCAGCTTTCTGTGAGGGTTTAGCATCCTTCTAAATAAAGGTTTCTGTGGTGGGATTTACCTGAATTTGTGGCTGAATTTATGGTTGAATTCATTGGAAAATCTGCCCCAGCCTGTACGTATAGAATGGGATGAAATCTAGCTCTTTAGAAAACCTGACCTCTTGCATTTCAGCTGGTTCCTCATTTATCCTCTCTGCAGATGTTGCCTCTCGCGGTCCGACAAGGAGAGAAACAACTCAGAGCTAAAAAAAAAAAAAGGGAAAAAGGAAAAAATATAATTGCACTGAGTCCACCAGCAGGCCTGGTTTCCAGCACACATCTTTGCAGGCAGTGTGGGCACGGAGGGATGGCTGCAGAAAGATGGTTTCACCTCAGGTGGGTTTGGAGACACGGATCTGCTCGGAGCCAGGACCTCAGTGTTGCTGCCTAGAGGGAGTGAAGTGGGTACTGCACTTGGGTGACCAAGCAGATGCTTAAAATAAGGAAAAAAAGTCATCTCCTCCACTGCCTTCCATGCCCACAGTTACGTACGCACAACTATGTCAAGGGTATCAAGAATTTTATAATGATACACCCTCAGCCATGGTTCCAGTTTAAACCGCTGTAATAAACAAAATATACAGAGCATATCGTTGGCACCAGAAGGTATAATTTTCTCTGAGCAGAAATATTGCAACAAAAAAAAAAAAAAGGGAAAGAAAGAAAGAAAGAAAAAGGAAATAAGTAGGATTTCATCCAACTTAGGAAGAAATCTATGCAGATCTTTCCTTTCATTAAACTTCTCAACTGTTATTAAAGGCAAGTGAGTAGCCAGAAATTCTTTGATGATGACATTGAATCATTTGATGATAGAGTACTTTGGGAAGGACTGCAGATGCAGAACACTGGTAAAAACCTTGGGTCTCAGGAGGAGTTATCTTTCACATGTCACAATACTTTCCCTTTTGGGGGAACACTTTTATGTCTCTTTTTCAAGCGAGCTGTACATTTTCCCCTAAATACCCGGGGCTTGCAGCTGTGAGAAGAGTGATATAAGGCTTTTTTCTTCTAGAGCTTATGAGGGACTGGAGTGATGGAAAGAGAAAGAAAGAAGTATGGCAAGAAACCCTGGCACTGTAGTATGTGAACCATGCAGTCCTAAATAATAATGGGCATAAAAGTGCTTATTCTCTTATTGCTTACAACAATCCAAAAAACCACGAGGAAAATGCAAGTTATATAGTATATAGTTCAGCACAGGATAACTCTTCATTGTTCCAAATATGTTATCTACATATCTTTATTTTTCAGCTATCCCTAGCTATTTAGATTGCACTACTGGGGACACTTTAAAGACCTGATTTGCCAAGGGCTGTTCAGAGGATGGAGCTACTTCAAGGTGCTTCTCTTGCCATGCCACCTCCATCTGGTGGCATCAATCTTCTCACAGATATCATTTTTCATTTTTTTTAATCAATTCCTCTCTTTTTAAACCCAGTGGAAATGCCTTCATTCAGTAAACCAAATGAGCTTGTCTTCAAGCACACATGAAACTCCATCACGGGTCAACAGACTGCGTAATGCCACTGACTTCAAGCCTGTAATTAGGGATAAGTATGTGACTATGAGGTTTGTTGAGTGGGAGTCAAAGAATCAGAAGACCCCATGTAAGTTGAACCTGGCCAGCTTTGGAGTTCTGCAAAAAGAGCCAGAAGGTTCTTCAGAATTACCCTGAGAAACTCAAGAAGAAATCATTTCTTCCTCATCTTCATCCATGTTCATCCATGCCTGAAGGTGCTAGCAGTGAATTGTGGTTCCCCAGTGTTCCATGCCACAGTATGCACAAATGAAGATGTAAGATGTTCACCCCGAGCATGTCAGAGGACAGCAGGGGAGTGAAACAGGCCAGGGGAACACAAGGTGGCAAGGACTGCTCTCCAGAAATAGCCCACGGCAGTGCACTGGAAGGAATGATTCCGTTTGAACGGTCATCTTACTTAAGAATGTAATTGCATTTCCAAACTTCAAATGAGATATTTAACATTGGTATGTTGGTTAGGAAATCAAGATCAATTATTATAGTAAGGATTTTACCATGTTTCCAAACCTGCAATTTTGTATGGAAACATATGACAAGATTACATTTTCTAATGAGAATTTCCTTTTGGTAGAAAAATGTCTTTCTTCTGGGACATGCATTGCTGAGATGAACTAACTGAGGAGTGGCATGTGTGATCTACACATTCACATTTACCAAAACTGATAATGTTTCTGGAGCCCCAAAGCATCAGGGCAGAAAGGGTCCCAGCCCTTCGGCTGTGGTAGTGGTGTTGGCAATGAGGAGGTAAGAACTTGTTAATTAGTATTATTTATTAATTGCATTTTTGTTAATGGTGAGTAGAGTGGACCTCAACCCTGTATATGAGAAGGAAGGTCAAGAGCAAATATGGGACTCAGGACAGGCAGAGGTGGGAAACAGCAGAAGGAATGAAATACCCCTGACATTGTCATGGTTGTTCTGTCTCCAATGTCCTGTGTGGTTCCAGAAACCAATGGAAACAGAGACACCCAAAGAATCAGAGATGAACTTTTTAGAAAAGGGTCTCATTCTTTTTCCTACACCTCTCCAAAGTTAAAGCTGGTAGGAAAAGGCTGTGAGTAACCAGAATTTCTCCTTGACTCTTGCTTTCTCTCCCCAGCCCACTGTCTCTGGATTTCTCTTGTAACCCACCAGCTCTTATTCTCTCTTTCCTTACCCTGGGGTGATCTTTCCCCTGCCAGTTTAAATAGGGTTGTGCCTTGAAGTGAACCACAAAATCCCATTAGAATGTGACTTGGTGAGGCAGAGCAAGAGTCCAAAGCTGCCTGGACAGCTGCTTTTCCCACTGCCTTTCTGACAGCCAGCTGGAATGGATAGCACTGTCATCGACCCTTCCCCTGCAGAGAGCACGGTGGGGATGGGTGCCTGGAGAGCAGCCCCTGCCCCAGAGGAGGGCACGAGATCTGATGCAAAGCGTGCATCTGAGAGCAGAAGTGAAGAAAATGTTTTCCTCAGCTTTTACATCAGCAAATGTCACATCACCTAAATCCCCTGCTGCCTCTGCACCTTCCCAGCCCCTCTCCTCCCTGAAGAGGCAGAGACCTGCCTCATTCCTCTGTGCATGGCACTCACAGCCGGGGGATTTGGCTGCCAGTGGAGCCAGGCTGGTGGCTGTTGGGGACTATGGCATTGTTGCCACAGGAATAAACATCCTGGTGGCTCGTTTGTGTTTATCTGGTATTCCCATTCTCTGCTGATTAACCCAGCCAAGCGAGGTCTTCATGTGGTAATTACAGCACAGCTCATTTGTGTGTGTTTTACAATGGTGTTGATATAATCCCACTAGAGCACCCCAACCATGTGCAAGGAGTTCCCACCAGAAATCCAAATAACGCCCCAGTGCTGCTGACAGCTTAATAACATGACAAAGTTCAGTCTCACTGGATGTCAGGGACAGGAATGTGGCTCAGGCTGCTCTGACCTGGAGCTTTCCAAACACCGTAGGGTTGAGGCTGAACATTTGACAAATAACCTTTTCTTTGCCTGCTCATATCCATCAGGCGTTACCAGGTGCCATGGAGAGGCCACATGCCACTGTTAAAATGTTAAATTGAGTGGCACGGCCATCAAAAGCTCTGGGGAGGGACATTTATCTTTATTATTATTGTTATTAATAATGCAGATATTGCTGCGCGTCGCATTCCAAGGTATTTTTGCAGCACTAAATCATCCAAATGCCCATTGACGGCCCTGATAAATCACACAATAAACCAAAATTCAATACAGCTGTCAGCCCAGGCCCCGAGCAAATCTCAGGGAGCTCAATTGTGAAGTTTAGGCAGGGACAGGCAGCAGCATGGCACGCACTGCAGGCATCAGGAAGGGCTGCCTCGGCTGTCTGCTGCTGCTTCTCATATCCAGCACTGCTGAGAGAGAGCAGCAGGATGGGGATGGCTGTTCATGGTGCCATTTCTCATTGTTTTCCTCTTTTTGCTTTTTTTGTTTTTTGTTTTTTACTTTCTCTTTTTTTGCTGTTTCTTTACTTCTCCTTCAAACTGTTTCTCTCCAAAAGCGTCACTTCTTTTCCTCTGCTCCTCTCTTTCCCTCCCGTTCCACCTCTGCCCTCCATCACTTGCCTTCCAACTCACCATCCCCTTTTTCTCTCTCCCTCTTCTTCCCCTCCCTACCCCTCCCCATCAAAGAAAGGAAACTGTAACCCAAAGGAAGAACAGGAATTGAACTGGTGCCAATGCAGTGGGCCAAGAGGCTACATATGGAACCAGCAAATCACAGAGCCATGAAGGATGTTAGTGATTTAAAGTTATGTATATTGAAGTCTGGGTCTTAAAATGAATCCATAATGGTAGAGGTAACTAATGGGGAGACTTAACTGACAGCAAGCAGAATTTTTTCTTTAACATTGTTATGTTCCCACAAACTCCTCTTTTCCGGTCTCCACCCTTCCCGTGCTCCCCTTTCTGATTAGTTCAATGCTGACAATGAAAAGCTAGAGCTGCTGCTTGATGAATAAAGACTGCAGCCCATACACCATAAATAGGAGCACTCCCCAGGCTCGGTGCAGAGAGGGGTATCCTATGGGCTGTCCCCGGGGCAAGGGTGACCAATGTTCCTGCCCAAATGAGTACAGCAGAATGAGTCCTGTTGTGATATGTGGTATCTCCTCCCCAGGATGAGTGGCAAGAGCCAGCTGGTCCCCCTCATGTACCAAATGCACCAGTGTTCCGTGAGCACTGCAGTTATCCTGAATTAAAATGTTGCTCTGAGCCACATGTGTGGATAGATGCATATATGGGTGTATGTGCACACAAAATATTGTGTAAAAAAAAAACCTACATTCAACATTTACCATACTTGCAAGGTCAAATGCTCCAATAATAGGCAAGGAGAAATATTGTTCTGCTGACCTGAATTTGCTACCTTCTATATGTGAGCATGCTGGTGGCACCACAACATAAGCTGGCACCATGCAAGGTGCAGAGGTGCTGAGCACCCCCAGCTGCACCTGAAGGCAGTGGGGGCATGACCCAAATACTTGCCTGCTCTACTTATACACCCTTCCAAACTCATCTGCTCCCACTCGACTATAGACAGTTTCTTACAAGCAGCTGGCAGGCAGCCATCCAGTTTAAGAAAGGGTACCCCCAGCTCTGGGCAGCAGTGTCAGGGCTGCCCTTTAGGATTTTCCTAATCCTAATCTCTAATCTAAACAGGTCCACTTCTCATTTAAAGCCTTTGTCATGTGTTTTTGAAGCTCTTGCCAGCATCACTGTTGTAGAAAACACATGATGCCAGGACTATTGTGAAGATCTTCTGGGCTGAGTGTTAAGGGATTAAGAAGGTTCATCATCACATATTACCAAGAAAACAAATGGCATTGCAGTTTTCCTATGCTGGGGGAACTAGGACTACTAGAACTACCCCCTCATTCTCTCTGTATTATTACTCAGGCTGCTGAAGCAGTAAAGAAGCCATCCTTTTTTCTCTTTTTCCTTCATTTTTGGCAATATGGGCTTTCCACACTACTGCACCTTCTTCCCCATGGCATGAAATTCCCCTTTGCTCTCCACACTGCTTATTTAAAATGATGCTTAAACAGATGAAAGCCCCCGGAGTGCAGGCGCATTGCAGGGCTGTGTCTCCCTCCAGCTGCAGAAGAGCAGAGTGGGTCACAGCCTGGTCAGCAGCTCCCAGGAACATCCCCAGGACATAGGGAAAACCAGCCTGGGGACATCATCACGCTGTGGGGTTTTCCTTTTCCTCCAGCACTTCCCTGGGGAAAGCCTAGATGCCGTTAGTGGTGTCTGAATATTGGCCAGATTATGGGACATGTGGGTAGAGCTTACATTTATTTAAGTGTATATTTGTTTGATGTTTTGCAAGCATCTGCTTAAGATTTCTGTGCTTATCTAACGGGAGGAAAGAGCCCATTCTTCCCAAAGCCAATTCAGTGCAAGAAGAAGTCGTAACGCCGCTGGGCCCCTTCGTTTCATCCTTCGCCAGAGGGACTCCTTTGCTGCTCCTCAGAGAGCCAAGAGTGGTGGCTGGCAATTAAAGGCATCTGCGGGGCTCATGAGAGGAAAGGAGTGTGTGGGAGATGAAGGATGGATGGCACCTGAACCTAAACTCTCTTGCCTAGTGCAGACTGGGCTGATCGCAGCACGTCTGACGGGATGTGCAGGGTGTTACAGCAGGTATGGAGATAACATAAAAAGAAGGCAAATGAAATGCTTGTTGACAAAGCCCACCCCTGAGGGAAGAGGTACCAGCAGCTCCATGGAGTTGCTAAGGAGGGACTCATTGGGTAGGAGGAGCAACCCAAGCGACTGAACGACCATAAAATGACCAGCAGGATGGAGACACTGCTGGGGAGATGGGGGGCAGCTTCAGTTTGTGCAGAGCAGATGCATAAGGAATGATACAATTAAGACAGGAAAACTAATGGGTGATTCAGATTGTCACTCCCCCCACTTTTCAATCAAGTCTAAAATTAGAGCTGTTCACACACATAAAAGCTCTTCTTTTGCACACAGGACCCAATGGATCCAATGCACCCTCTGCTGTAATTACACCACTCACAGAAGTGTTAGGTTTGCTTATGTAACAGGAGATTGTACCTACCTATTTGTAATAAAGCAAGCACTAAAAGAACACCACTGTGGGGAACCTTTTGTGCCTGCTCAGTACAACAGACCCCAGGTGCTGTGGCTCCTGGCATCACCCTTTGGTTCTGGTCATCCTCAGAGATGAACTCTGTGCAAAAGCAATGAGCCAAGCAGGAACATCAGACCAGCGTGGGTCTGAGGACTTGGAAATGCATTCTCATTTTCATATCACAGATCACTGAAAGAGAGACGTGGCCAACTGGGTCCAGTCTGATGCCTAGTAAAAAATGCTGAAAAATCAATTAGGAGGAATCCAAAACGTTCCCTTCTCATTTCAGCTGCTGCATTATGAGCCCTTGTTGTTTCAGATGGATGGTGGCTGCCTGCTGTTTGGTCTGAGAGGCTCAGATGTCTCCAGTGCCTCTCTGGAAGTGGTTTGCTTTGGGGAAGCTAAATTCAAAACGTTGTGCCGCAATAGAATTTGTAATACTACACATTTGTGCATCATATCACCAGACCAGCAATCTGGAGCTAAGCCACCCCGCCCTGCCTCGGCTGTGTCCAACCTCTCACAGCAACAGAAGCAACATAAGAAGTAGCTTATGAAATAAAGCAAGTGAAAACATGCTCCACCTGGGCCCTGTCCCAGCCCAGGTATCTAGGAACATCTTAACCTGGGAATTTCACCCAAACTATCATGTTTAACAACTTCAACTGCCTGTTTTTCATAACGTTATCATATCCCTATTTGAACCTCATATTCATTCTGATCTGCAAAGCATCTGCTGGTAAAGGGCTCCAAAGTTCAACTGCGCTTTGAAAAAAGTTTTCTTCACATTTGCTGTAAACTTGCAGCCTGATTATTTCATCAGGAAACCCTAACCTACGAAACTAGACAAGAACGGCCCGTTTCGCTCCATCCACTGTTTGACAGAGCCACATTATAATCCCAGCAGCTCTCAGATCTGCTGTGCTGTGCTTGGACACTGCCCTGGAGCTGTACAATCCATATGGCATCACCAACACTCAGACCTGCTCCCAGTTCTGCTGGCATAGCTGCTGCTCACTTGCCCTTGCTGCCTTTCCCTCTATTTCTACTCAAACCTATTTAAGTTCCACAGGTGAGTATAGCTATGGGCACATTTTCTCTCTGCAACCACTCCTAGAGCCAAGGGAATGTTACCAGTTAATAAAACCAACACATAACAATTTAAACAAAAGTCCAGGAATAACACAATGAGAAAATAAACCACTTTTATTCAAATTACCACGTGTTAATCACTCCCGCAATATCGGACTATAAACAGCTCCAATTCAGGAAGGTGGATTTCTTCATTTAACACATACTCATTTGAAGGCTACAAAAGAAATATTTGCTTATTTAGGCTTAAAATGAAACAATAAGCAGATACTTTTTAATTTAATTTTAAAAATTAAATCGTTTCTCCAATAATAAAATATACTACCTATGATACAAAAAGGACATTGACTTTATTCACAGGTGACAGGGTACAGCCACGCAACCATTATGCTAAAGGTGAACTGCAACGACATTTTAATGACATTATTCCCATTCTGAGTGTCAGAGCAGCACACAAAGGCTCTAATCAGAGTCCTGTCATGCTAGGAGCTGTACATACGGAGAGGAGATACACAGTTCTACTGCAAAGGGTACTCTGATCTAAAATTATCCCTTAGGATGTGCCTCAGTGGAAGATGAGGGGTATGAGAAGGGATTGATCACCTGCCTGACCTGATGGAGACCTTCACGCGTGGTCACTTTCCACAGCCAACTGCTAACAAATAGTTGTTTACAAATAGATGACTTTGATGCTCACCAGATCCAACCTAAAAATCAGTCTTTAGGAGCCCCTGATTTTGCTTTCCCGCAACAGACTGGCAGACCCCAACAGCAATAAGGTGTTCCTGGGACAAATGACATTTTGGTGGAAGAAATCCAGCCCTGAAGATGGGTCTTTGCTGATAGCTAAAAACAGGAGTATCTTCGAGTTACTTTTTGTCTGTGCCATGCCCTGAGGGTGTAATTCCATCCCTACTTTAGCTTTTCAGTGTCACAGATATTTTCAAGCAACTCTAAGACAGTTTGAAACCACTCGTGTCCCTGCATACAGTGATTTTACTCACAAGACTGAAAACTTATCCATACACCTCTTAGGACTCCCAGACTGGTCCCTCCTCCTCCCTCAGTGGAGGGACAGCCGTATGTGCAGTGGGCTCCTCTTCCTCTCCTTCAGCCTCAGACTCCTCTCACTAACCAGGACTGTGCCCTAAACAAGTCAGGATTTGGAACTGAGTGGTTTCTGAGGAAAAACAAAAACGCATTTCTGCTCACCCTCAGACCACATTGTGAAACTTGGTTTTGATCTTCAGGCTCTGGAATTGGAAACAGTCAGATGAGGAAGATAAATCTGTCAATCGGTAGATCAGAACTTGTTAGGCAGTATAGAGCAGGACTCTTAAAAAAATAAAATTTATTGGGGGGGGAGGGGGGGGAAAGAAGGGTGGGGTGATCGCTGCAAGGATTTGCACAGAAGAGGACCTGTTCCCCAGAAAGCAAAGCAGGCAGCTATTGGGAACAGCTTCACAAGCTCTGAGAACACAGCCACGTACACAAGCAGTCAGTATTGCACTAGGAAGGAGGGTTGGGGTCAGGTTTTTTTCACCTCCATTTCCCAGTACTGATGAAGCCCCGCTCCTGGCAGCATGATGCAGTGTGGGATGCAGGTCAGGAGCTCCTGCCTCTGCACGGCCCGTGGCACTGCTCATGTTCATTGCACAGGGAACAAACCCTAGGGCTCAGCCAACAACAGTGCCATTTCAGGAGCAGTTCGCTTTGTGCTGCCTGCCATCCCAACACACATTCAAAACTGCAGAATTAAACAATGCTACACAGTAGAATCATAGGATCATAGAAACATCGAATATTTTGGGTTGGAAGGGACCCTTACAATCACCTAGATCCAACCCCCTGCTGGAGGCAGGGACACCTCCCACCAGACCAGGCTGCTCGAAGCTGCATCCAGCCTGGCCTTGACTGCTTCCAGGGAAGGAACACTCCTCATAATAAAATGCCTATACATAGAACAGATGCTGTTTCTGGGAGTAGGACTCGGTGGTCCTTGTGGGTTCCTTCCAACCTGGGATATTCTATGGTTCTGTGATTCTAAGCAAAGCATTGTACAGTCAGTAATCCCATAATACCACCAAAACAACCAAAGAAAAACTGACACATGAACCAGATCTTAAGTTTCTATTGCAAAGTGTGGATTATTCTGCTTGCCTAGTCCTAAGCAGTCTCCTTCAAATGAACTGTATTCCTCCTTGCTTAAACCATTCAGTCAGAATCAGACATCTATACATGTTTTATGCTACAGTTTATTCCCAAAGATGGTGATAACCTCTCATTTCCCAAAAGCTCTTAAAACATTCCTCAATGAAAAAGAGAAATCTGCTGTTTGGAGACTTTCCTTACCTATCGTATACATCCTAACTAAAGTGATTAATTTGATGGGGTAAAGAAAAAGAGGGAAAAAAGATGAATGTGGTAGCCCATAACTATTTCCCAAATTTTTCAGATTATGGACCTAGAGAGACAGGGAATGAGCAACAGTGCAGCAGAACGGGCTGCAGCAATGCTGTGAAACACAAGCAACTCCAGGAATTGAGGGCTGCTCACTGCTGCTATGCTCCTACACTGCACAATGCTTTCAGGGTTCCCAGTAATACCTATCAGCAGCAGCCAAGCATTTCTGTTTTAATTTAATTTCACTTCATTTCTACCAACAATTTCTACCCTGTGGTGAGAATTGACAGCATCACATGGGGAACCACTAAGGCATTTCTGGATTCTTATTACACTGTGTAAATATATGTTAAAAGAAGGAAATCCAGCCAAGCAGGCAAGCACTCATTCAGCACTAAAGACACGAGTGGGCCCTGCTCACACACTGCTGGGCCAGGACAATTGCATCCCTCAGAGCTGCTCAGCTGCTATGCACCCTCTGGGATATTGCCAGTGTTAGCATCTCTCTGATAAATGGTGAACGGGGGATGATTTGTGCCAAAGAAGGGAACAACAAGAGGGGCTGTGTGACTGCTGCAGGCTCTGAAATGCTGCCTGGTGAGGGATGGAGGGGTCTTCAGGCTTTGGAAGCCAGTGTTGGACAGGGTCCTGTGCTCCCCCAGGGCTGGAGTGTTGCTTGGGATGTGGGACAAGGAAGTAAAACAGACCAGTGCTTTCTTCTTTCCCTGCACATGACATAGGAGAGGAGAGGAGGTGTTAGGACTCCTGTATTCACTGCCCAGCACAAAGTCAATGGAGTGCGGTATTTTAGCACCAACACAGACCATAAGATTCTGAACAAGGAAAAAGGACATTTTGTGACCGAGGGAACATCCCTATGTACCCAGAGGAAGTCCCTCAGCAAATCGACCTTGGACGTGGTGACTTTTCCAGGTCTCAGTTGAAAATCACAGCCCAGACTGAACAGACCATCACTTTTGGTTAAAGTACCCCCAGATGAAAAGACAGATAGTTAAAAAATGCTTTGAACATTGTTTTCTCCAAAAAATCATTACCTCCTTCAACTTCTCAACAAGTACAAGCCTCCCAGCTCTCCTGCCTCCTCTGGAATCATTTGGTCATCACAGACATCAAAACTAATGAAGAGATGAAAGATTGAGCAGAAAGGCAAAAAATCTTACTGGAAAAAAAATCTTAATATGAAAAGCTATTCAAGAATACATATAGAAGAATAATAACCAACTGCAAACTTCCCAGTGCCTAAAAGAATACAAGTGAAGGAGGACATAAGGCTTTGGGTTTATTTCCCTGTTCAAAACACCAGTTTGTTTTACAAAGTGTGTGTTTCTGTGTGCCCATAGGGTTTTAAATCAGTGAGATTCTTAACACCTGCATTTTAGTAATACTCCTAACACAGCTGGTGAGCCAAACGTGGTCACTTCAGGAAGGGGGACTCTCTTTACTTCTCACTTTTGCTGCTGGGACAGTGGTGGGATCACTGCTGGAAGCAGTGGCCTTTGGGTGCCATCCCACCAGGTGGATGGGTTGCCCTAAAATGCCCTTCTCTGGGTGCTCATCCACAGGCACACAGTGCTGAATTGGCACCAAAGAATGGAAGAACAGCTACGGGTAACATGGAGCTGACTTTCTGCAGGGACATGGGACAAGGAAAGCTGTCTGGGGGTCAAAACAAAATAAATACATACTCAAAGTTACTGCTCTGCACAGCATGGCAGGAAACAAAGATGTCTAGCTTCTCTGCAGTATAGACCATAATTCCTCCCTGGCAGTGGTTTTCAGCTGATGCAAACATAGGAGAAGAGCTTGTAACCCATAGCTCAATATTCCACACCACTCCTGATAAAGAAATACCTTTACAAGATTCTTGCTGGTGGAAAAAAAAATGTTTGTCAGAAGCCTGCTTTTAAGCAGTCCTGAAACAGATGCTCCTTTGGTTTTACCTGCACAGCAAGATGACCTCTTGGCAACTGAAAAATTCTAACAAAAAACAAGAGCAACTTGTATATGGGATCCTTTAACACTCTCATATCACTGGTAATAGAAGAAAAATCAATATTAGCTCCAATATGAATGGAGTGTTGGATTGACTGAACAGGGAGCTTTGAAATAAATATCTGAGAAATGTTTGGATGAAATGGACATCTTTACAGACATTTGGTCTGCATTTCTGAAATGTAGATGATTAAATCCACATTGTTGGCTTCTTCCCCCTCTGCACTATGTCTTTCTTTACATCATGCAAAAAATTTATGAACAAAGTTATTGTAAATCTGCAATGTCTGTCTTGTCACTTAGATTCTTTTCAGAAATGCTGCCTTGCCAATGTAGACATACAATCCTGTATGATTAATATTTATTACTTATAATACTAAATACAATGGAAGGTCACCAAAAATACCCTGCGTGAAGGAGTCTGGAGCCCCTTAAAATCTCGATGGTGATGGATCCTGAGTCATGAGTACGGAGCTCAAACTCAGTACATAGGACTCAAACTTTTCTACGTAGGATTTCCAGTGTTTCCTGCTTCTGCCCATGGCTGAAGCCAAAAAGCACAAAGGTGAGCAGAAGCTACAGACCTGACAGCACGAGCCTGGACTGCAAACCCAAAGGTCAGGCAATGCCCAAACCTGTCCATGATCTTGGATCAGCCTGCAACAGAGTGATGAACAAAATGCAAAGTTAAGATGCAGAGTGAGATGTGCACTCCCCCAGAACGGGCACTGCAGCTGATGGAAAACCAGTCTCATTTCTTCCCTCTCATTCTTTCTCATATCTACCAGTACTTTCTGTCTAGATGTTGGTGTTTTTTGTTTGTTTATTTGTTTGTTTGTTTGCAGTGTTGCCAGAAAAGTGAAAATATTTTAATTTTGTATTGCTAATCAAAGGGAAGGTCGCTTGGGGGTTTTCAGTTTTCCTCTTCCTTTCGGTATGAGCTCATTCATTTTTAAATATCTCTTTTTAGAAACCAGAAGCACTCTGAGGGGTGCTGAGACCCACTGATGGCCATTTGGCCCACTTCCAGCAAAACCAAGGTCAGATGAAACATTTCAGAAGCACGGGACTCAGGAATAAAGGTTCAGAGATGGCTGAAATCAGGGCAGACCCTGACTGCCTCACTCACCCTGCTCAGCTGCCGGTGAGCACCGCCTTCGGTAAGGAGATAAGTGCAGAGAGCACAGAGCAAGAGCTGCATCTGCCTCTGCACTTTCATTCCAAGATCACTGCCACTATGCCACCAACTGCGTGCAAACCTGGCCAGCAGCAACTGCAAAAAGCTGCAGGCTGTGTTGTTCAGGCTGCTCCGGGCCAAGCTGAGCTGCCAGCCAAAATCCAGCTCCGGGGCTGTTCACCAGACAGCAGAATTCTCCCTAACAAACAAGATCACACAGTGTGGGTAATACCATCCTGACACAAACCAAAAGCAAAAGGTGAGCAGAAAGGACTGAGCGGATCAAAATAAATACATAAATAATCTCCTCAATCTAAAATTAAAAATAAACACACACATACACACACACACAAAAAAAATCACAAGTCATTCCAAACTCATGAAGAAGCGTTTTTTAACGAGCCACATGTGCCTGGTGCAGACACTTCTAAGCTCCTGAGGCTTTGCTGGCTGCTATCAGCACCCTCTGAGCCAGCTGATTTCGTGCAGCCTTTGCCCCCCAGTCCAGCCACTGCTAACACAGCCCCTTCCAAGGGAAGGCCTGGCAGTTCTGAGGTTTTGGAAAGCTCAAAACAAACTGATCACTGTGTGTGAAACAACAGTCAACAACAAGCTAACTCTGTCCTGCTCCCAGCTGGGTGAGCGTGAAAAGGGGGAAAATCCCATCAGATCTTCATCACTGTCACGCAGCGGTGGCTGTGGATGCATCTCTTGGCTCTCAGGCTGCAGACAGCTCACTGCAGGGCTCCCCTGGCCTCAGCCCACTGCCCTGGGGCTCCCCTCAGTCAGGGCAGCTCTCCTCAGCCCTGAGCACAAGGAGAGCCATGCCAACCGAGAGCTCAGCTTTCATTTGTCTTCAAATAGTCCCAAACTGAAATCCGAGAGCCACGTTCACCATCATACATGTGAGTTTTATGCAAAAGAGCTGTCATTCTGGATTTACTAAAGTAATGTGCACATAATCTCTACTTTAAAGCAAACTGTGTCAGGCAGATGTTCTGGATAGAATGAAATAATCGGTTTCAGAGAACAATCCTGAATCACTTAACCTGGGCTGGTGAACCTTGGAGGAGCAGGACTAAAGCAGCGTGCAGGCCTCCTGCTGGCCTTCTCAGCCAGGTTTTGGGCTGGAAATGGGTCTCTCTGTCTCAGCCTGCCTCCTTCTCAGAGCATGCTGTTCCCCAGGCAGGATAATGGCTGCTTGAAGGTGACCCATCTGTAGCCCAAAGTGCATCCCCACCTGGAATTCGAATGCACACAGCTTGCCCCTGCCTAGCCACGCTTCCCAGGATAGCAGCAGAAAGGAGCTGGCAGCCACGCAGCCAAGATGACAATGTTCTGCACACTTTGGCTAGTTGTGCCAGTTCTGGCTGTGGGTTTGACTCAATGTGTTGCCACGTTACTGCTGTCTCTCACAACTATCAGATCCACCGGGCATTTTGGCATTAGCACTGCTCTTCCAAGGGCTGCCCACTCAATTGCCCATTCATTCTCCTTTGCTTTACACCTCTAGATCCAGCAGCATCAAGCAAAATTTATGCAAAGTAGCATCTGCCAGTCTGACATATTTGCTTGGAATTCCCCTCTTGCATCAAGTTAAAAATAAGTGTCCTACAAACTCCTGTGCCTTCTAAGACAAAAAATGCTTTCAGAAAGGTTTAAACATATAACTGTTAAGAGCAGCACTCCTCTAGGGTCAAACTGTCTCCTTTCCCCTCTCTCACAAATTTTGTTCCTCCCTCACGGATCTCAATAGCAATGGAAGAACAAAGAGTCCTTGAAATAACCTGCAGAGGAAGCAGTTCTATGTGTTCCTAATTGACTTGCTCAAAATTTAAGCTAACATCCTATTGTTAAAACTCCAAAGAAAACAGGTGGTGATATGCCCCAACAAAAAAAAAAACAAAAAAAACAAGAAACTAATACAGCGGAGTCATTTCCAATACTGATTATGAGTAATACTAGTTGTGTCAGATCTTAGGTTCAGATTTCAAAGGGTCTCCACCCCCTACACTAGAGCTGGCTTCTCCTTCCTCCAGGGAGAAGCAGATTTGCCCCTGACCAATACTCTTGAACAGGTGAAGTCATAGGGATGCCAACCAGATAGCATAATGATAAAGTATATCTTAAGGCAACAAGGAGAAGAGTCTGTAAAATAGGAATCTGCCAGGGATGTCGAGCCACTGCTGAGGTCAGTTAGGACTTGCTGAGCCGCTTGGCCACATCCGCATAGGCTTGCTCAATTTCTTTATCTGCTGCACAGGTGTTGGTGAATTCATCCCTGGCGTACGCGTTCTTCAGGTACCGCCACAGCCCCGTCATCTCCGTTGGGAACTCGAAGTTGCGGTATTTCTTCGCAACAATCTAAACCAAAGAATAAAAGAGGAATAAAAAGGAAGCACTCTGTTGGTGGTGCATCCCCAGAGGTCATTTCAGAGAGCTTCTTCCTCCTTCTCGTAACAGCAATGAGGACAAATGGGTGGTGGGACGTTAGAACAGGTTGTCCACAGAAATTGTGGATTCCGTCATTTGAAATGTTGGGTTGGACGTGGCTTTGAGTAACCTGATCTAGTGAAAGATGCCTCTGCCCACTATCTTTGAAAGTCCCTTCTGATCCAAACCATTATATAATTCTTTTAAATGCTCGTGGACATGTGGGCTTAGAGTAGGAAAGCTGGAAAAGTGACTGTCGGTCATCCCACATCTTGTAAGGACACTATTCGGTCTAAGGGCACTTCAGTACAATTGCCTGGCAACTACCACCAAATTGTGTGTTTTAAGGTACCTGAAGTTCATTAATTTTACTATAGTTTTCTGGTGTTTTCCACCAGTCTTATGCACATTACTTCATAACACTGATATGCCAAATAAGAGATCTTATAGCTGAATTAATAATATATAGATTCAAAGGCAAAGGCATTAGTAACAGTTAATATACAATATATTTTAGTACTGACTATCATATTCAATGTATTACATTATATATTTACTATATTTATATTTTTTAACATATGTAGTATATTTTATTTGGCCAACAAAGTCAGAAGACATAACTGCCTACAGCTGTTGGAAGGCTGTATCCACGTTCTCGCAAAGGAAAGATCTGGTGTGGTATGGGTACCATAAACGTGGAACCAAGATGATTTAGCAGACATTAGAAATAGGAATATTAGCATAAACTGGGGGGAGAAAATGGTTATTTCAGGACTGGTTAGACTCGGAAATTGTCTATCAAGGGAAATTCTCAATTTCTAAAAATGTTCAGGCCCTTATTCAGCAAAATATTTAAGTGTATACTTAATTTTAAGCACCTGTATGGTCCCATTGAAGTCAAAGGGACTAATCTGTGTTTAAAGCTAGCTGGATAGTTAAGCAGCTTGCTGGATTGGGACATTCCAGTTTCCCTGTAAGAATGTACCATATTGAATAATCCTGTGGTGACAGAACGAACTAGCTGATAGGAAGGGACGGATTAGCTGATTTGATGAGTGCTTCCAATCTCTAATTTTTCTGACAGTATAAAATTGTTCCTGAGCATAAATTACATACATATGTGGCACAGAGTTCCCCTTTATTTTAAAAGCACATGGTAGAGCTGTTTTCCATCTCAGCTTTCTTAGGACAGTCATGTTCTCAGAAATGACTATGATTTGTTTTTATTACCAGGATCTACTTGGTGTATGTAACGCCTTATCCTGTCTTAAACTGCATTTAATTAAGTATTCTTGCCTTCAATGATGTTTCACACATACATGTGGAAGATAAAACTTGCTGGGCAACTCAAGTCAAGACTTTCACAGTTTCCAGCACACATCTTTCATCAAGTGAAAAACTCTTAATAATCTATCCTTTTCTTACATCTGTAAAATACTTTTCAGATAATATCCTGTGGTTACGCTTGTCTGAGAAATATTTTAGTTCTCATTTGACTTCTTTCATTTTGTCACAGTGAAACAGGAACCATTTGATTTTGCATTGTCTGAATCCAAAGTCACCAATCAAGAGCCAAAGAAAGAGCTAAACTTGTGAGGATGTTATTGCAGTTCTTATCTGGTGACTTATACACTTTTATCTTTCCTATTGCATGTGAGTCTCCTAGGCTTAGTTTATGTTTTGGCTCACAGAGCCAAATTAGACGCATGACTTGGCTTTAATTCCTAGTTTTCTTGCTTGTCAAGGTCTGCCAGGTACTTGCTTTATTCTAAAGAAAGATGCAATCTGATAAATTAAATAAATGAAAGATTTAGAAGTCAAGATGATGTACATCATTCACACTGTACCAGTAACCATTGTGTATCTTAAATCCTGGACCTCAGCAGTGACACTGATTTGTTAACTTCTCTGCGTGAAACACCAGCTGGAACAAGTACTGCCCTGAAAGACAGACTGTCTCTCTTAAGTCACAAGTGGGTGGGAATCGAGTAACATTTTCACATCTCTCTTAAGAATAATGGGAAATAATTAATATGAAAGATGACTTCTACCAGCAGCAGGGTAAAAGCAAAGAGAAAGGACACCCAAATCTTAACATTGTCTTTGCCACTAACTACTGGTGGGACATTTTTCCCATGTACTAAATACAAAATGGCTTAAGTTAACCTACAGGAAATACTGAGAATGTGTGTCAAACCCTGTTTCTTTAGCACTTAAGATACTTCTGCTGAAAAACATGTTGGTTTGACACTTGGCTGTTAAAGCAATGGAAGGGTCTTCACTCTATGTGTTTCATATAACACTCGCTTATTCGTGCAAGGGATTGGTTAAATACATGGATGTTGGCCAAGCACGCAACACAAAAACTCAAAATGTTTGAACCAGAGCACTTCCCTCTCAAATAAGGCTTCTTTGTCCACCATGTGGCACCTTTTACCTTGACTACATGGAGTTTGGGAAGAAGGTTGCAGTCAGCAAGGGTCAGGTCATCTCCATCTAGAAACTTGCGTTTGGACACCTTCTCCTCTTCAGTGCTGTTTGCATCAATCTCCTCTGGCAGAGGGGTTCTCAGATAGTCATCCAGCTTCTTCAGAGCCTTCACCAAACCTCTTTCAAGGGCTGTAGCAAAAAGGGAAGAGTAAGTGACCAGAAATAATTCTTCGGAAGCATCCACTGTCAATGGTTATTAAACAAAAGCAATGTAACAAAATGTAAATACAAAGCTACTCAAAACAGGTGAGATATTCAGCCAACGTTAGGATTCCTCTAATTTCAGGTCCATTTAGGCGCAGATTCTCCTTTTGAGATGTCTCAAAAGGAGTGGAGTAACTCTTTGGACTTTAACTACTAAAGACCTTGCCCCACACTGATGTTAACTTCAAAGAACTGAAGTTCTACTTAGACACTATGCAAAGGAGAGAGCAAAACATCAACGTGGGGCACAGACTTGGTGTTCTTATGCTTTACCTGCAGGATAGTAGAAAAATGCAATTGCAACAATGCACTTACAGAGAATGGGGTGACTGTACACAACTTTGAATGTTATTTGAGCTGCAGAGCCTCCCAGGCAAGAAGGATCTTTTGCATCTCTGAAGGGTGACAAGCATGATGTGGTCCCAGCCCCTGACAAGTGCCCCACAGTGCTAAAGCAATATAAATAAGAAACAGCAAGAATTTACAATGTGAAAAAATAACAACATGGCTCACGGGCTTCGGGCCAGAATTTCAGCTGGTGAAAATTACCTGCAGTGATTTATACCTGCTGCAGATCTGGCCTGGAGTCAGCGTTCAAGGCCTAATCCTGTGAGATCTTTTACCTCCGAGTAACTTAGTGCCATTTAACTTGTGGGAGACTGCTCAGTGCGTCAGCTTACTCATGCAGCGTGGCACTACAAAGCCTCGGGAGATAAATATATTTATGGAGCACAGAGTGAGCTTCAAGGGGTGGCAGTGATTGCCCTGTGCAGGGCAGCAGCTCTGGCACCGGCAGCTCTGCTGGCTCCACTGTTGGCACGGAGGGATGGGCCATGAGCACAGGGTCACGGAAAGAGCAGGAGCTGAGCTCTGCAGAACATGACTTCTCTGCAGCCCTGACATCCATTAAGCCTTGAGCCAGTGGTGGAGTGATTGAACCAGCTGATGCCTTGCTCCCACTGAAGCCTCTCGGCCAAGCACCAGGGAACCATAGCAGCTCTGTTGTGGCCACCTCTCAGACACAGTGGCAAACCCTGGCTTAATTGATTGACCGGAGGAGTGACTGCGATCCAACTGAAAGCATCCCAGCAAGCAGAGCGGGGAGGGAAAGAATTTGATTTCTGAAAGCAGAGCATCTAAAGCGACTGAAGTGCTGCCATCCATGAAACAAAAGCGTTGCCATCCCTTATTTAATCAATTTAAATTGAATTTTGACCCTGACATTCTGCTGTCAGATCCTGGCAGCGGTGCCTTTAATCGTCTGCAGCTGCACAGCACCGCACGGCTCCTGCTGAAGGGCGGTGGCCGCCTTGGGTGCAACGCTGCCCCGCGCGGCAGTGCTCGGGAGGTTCAGCAATGCCTCCTGGCTTGGACGCACAGCACCTGCTGAATGAATGCAGAGCTCTCCGCCTCTTGCTCAGCCCCACTCTATATTCTCTTCCAGTGAATTCGTTTAGAGACGATGGAATCAAATTACTGTGATTTTCATTCGGGTTTTAGAAAATTGGCTTAACGCTGGCTATTTTCCAGCATCCCTTTTACCCAGTAAGACCTTCAGTCCTTTGAGGGACTAATCCTGGTGGAAGTGCTCCGTAGCCGTGCTAGCCTATGGGCCAGCTAGATGTGCTTACAAAGCAGGAGCAGCAGGTGACATGCATTTATGTAAGCTTTTCTGGAACTTATTAGGGATGTGTTGTTTTCTTTTCTTACTGATACACCAAAGTGCGTCATGGTTGTCTCAAAAACAATGCCTGGAGTGGAGCCTATGTGTGACAGTGGGAAAAACATCTATCTGAATTCATACTTGGCACTTGCATGCAACTGCTTTAGGCCAGAAGTGAGCATATGTGCAGGGTTCAACACATCTGAGACCTCACTCCAGACTCTACTGGGCCCCATGGGATCCCAAGGTCTCCCACTGAAGTCACTACAAGGTGAGAACATTTCAGATTCTGATCTTCAGGAACTGAACCACTACTTCAGACCCTGATTAATTAATACTCTCGTGGTATTAGTAAAGCTCCCAGAACAGCCAGGAAACAGTGAAGCAGTGAATAAGGGAGAACTGTCTCTCTTCCAACTGACCGATGATGGAATTTTGAAAAGTCAGGATAATTAAAAACCTATAATTATATTTTCATATTGAGCATAGGTGTACAAGGCTGCTTTTAATTTATAAATAAGTGGGAGAAGCAAGATAATTTTTCTGGAAAGTGGAAGGCTGAGTTTCAAATGCCTTTTCAAGGTGATCAGACCAGGTCTCCCAGATTAAATCCCACCTGTGGGATATAGAGTAATCTGTACGGCTTTCCTGTCGGATTGTTTCACTTTCCATAAATAATTTCAGTGGATCATTGCAGGAGGCAGAAACCATGGGCAAACACATTGGAAATTAACCCTCTCATTTGCTCTCTTATCTGGTCAATATATAAGATGGTAAAAAAAATATGAGCAGAAACAAAGAAACAACATTTTCAGAAAAATTTACAGTTCTGAAGGTTCTGGAAGGCTGGTTGAGTGATCTGCTGTCTGGGCTCATATTGCAGATCAAACCAAACAGAAGAAATACTTCATAGGACCATGGAATGGCTTAGGTTGGAAGGGATTTTAGAGATCACCCAGTCCCACCCCCTGCGGTGGGCTGGGTGCTTCCAGCTCAGGCTGCCCAGAACTCATCCATGGCCTCAGGTACCTCCAGGGATGGGGCACCACAGCTCTGGGCAGTAATGAGGCTATTTGCCTTCTCAGTGAAAAATTTCTGCCTAACATCTGACCTAAATTTTCAGTTTTCTAGTTTAAAGCCATTCCATGCTGTCCTATCACTATCAGACCATGTAAAAAGTGGTTACCACTCCTGGTTATCAGCTCACTGTCCAAACTGAACACACCCAGCTCCCTCAGCCTTCCTCCGTAGAGAGGTGCTCTGAGCATCCTCCTGGCCTTCCTATGGCCCCAGTCCCACAGCCCCACATCCCTCCTGTGCTGGGGACCCCAGGCCTGGACACAGCACTGGCAGCCTTACACAGGGCAGATCACGGGGGGACAGTCCTCCACCTGCCCACTGCCAGCCATCTGTTGATGCAGCCCAGGGCACTGCTGGCCTTCTGGGCTGCAAGGGCACACTGCTGACTCATATTCAGCTTTTCATCCATCAAGACCCCCAAGTCCTTCTCTGCAGTGCTGCTCTCTCTGAGTTCTTCTCACAGTCTGTACTTGTATCTGTGATTCTCAACCCAAGCACAACACCCTGCACTTCACCTTGTTAAATCTCATTGGATTCTCATGTGCCCACTTTGCTAGTATCTCCAGGTCCCTCTGGATGGCATCCTTCCCTTCTGTTGTGTTAACTACACCACTCAGCTTGGTGTTATCAATAAACTTGCTGAGGGTACACTCAATCCCACTGTCTATGTCACTGTAAAGATGTTGAAGAGTACCAGTCCCAGGACAGACTCCTTGGGGACACTGCTCATTACCAACCTCCAACTGGACATAGAGACATTGACAACAACCCTCTGGCTATGACCATTCAAGCAATTATTTATCCACTAATAGCCCAGCCTTCAAATCTATATCTCTCAGTTTAGAGATAAGGATGTGGTGTAGGACTATGTCAAGAGCCTTGCAGAAGTCCAGGTAGATGACAGCAGTCATCCTCCCTTTGTTCACTGATGTCATCACAACATAGAAGGCCATCAGACTGGTCAAGGACCATCTGCTCATCATGAAGCTGTGGTGAAGCTGTGCTGGCTGTCACAGATCACCTCTAAACCTCCGACATTATGGCTATTTTGTGAAAATCTCTATGACTTGATATGTTGTCTCTCTTGAGAACATAGGAAGCAGTCGGCACTCACTAGGGCCTTGTGAATGCCAGACACAACAGTCTGAATGAAGACATTTTAAAAGATGTGAACAACTAAAAGGTGTAATTTTCCATTTGGCAATATACTACCCACAATAAATTTTAAAAGTGGTTACACTGCTAATGCCCTTTATAACTAATCCTCATGGTAACATCATTACATAACTGAACAGGTCTGTTGATCAGAGCTGGAGCTCAATTGCATGTCAATTGTTGGGATTAATCTTCTCTCGAGTGCATAAATTAGATGAATTGTTTTGACATAAACACCCTGAGCTTCCTCAGCAGTCAGTGGTGTCTTCTCTATAACACTTGGTTTGCATGACCCTTAAGTCAGCTGTATGGAGAACTTTTCCTGAAGCATCTAATATCCTCGCATTGTGTTGGTAATGTCAGGGTGGAGTATTCAGTATTACAACACCAAGTGGAACTATGCCTGAGAATGTGGCTCTGTGCTGCTTTTGAAATTTCCACCTCCAGTTGCTTCCCCACCCTGTAGACTTGCAGTATGAACTTAGAGAACCCAAACATGGCCCAGCCCTGTATGAGGAGTCCTGTCATCAGGTTATCAGTGCAAAATCTGCAAATGCCTGAACTCACACAAACTGCCTTTCTGGCCAGAGAAATCACTGAGCACAAAGGCACCGTAACTATATTGCCTCCATACTGAGGCATTCAATATAATTTCAAATTCCAACAAGTTCTATCCATGTATATTCAAAATCCATGCTGGAATCACCTCTCTGAGCTATCACAGCTGTGTTCTGGGCTATTTATGCAAAGATAACTTAAATCAATCACAGCCTGATGTGCCATCTCACCAACAGTGAACAAATGATATCAGTTAAAAAATCTCACAAGTTCTTTGTGATATTTCTTCCCTATTCAAACTGATTCAAAAACTATATTTTTATACAACTTTCCTTAAGAATTCTGAGTTAGGAGCCAAAAAAATAGCACTTTCCAACCTCAAAGCAACCACAGAACACTTAATGAATGTATTACCATCTGTCAATTGCATGGGGGTGAGGTTCAATTCAGCCAACGATACCTAATTCGTAACGACACTTTGTTTTCAGCAAAAGGTTACTAGATGTTGAACAATGAGATTAACAAATCGTGACATGCACAGAAATACAAATAATGTAACAAAAGCTAATAATCAGCAAAACTGTGCTCTCAGTTACACTGACATAAAAGGGGAGTAACTCCCCATTGTCAACAAGCTATTCCATATTTACTCCAGTTCAACCAAGACCAGATTTTGGCTCTGTTATTCAACTCTTCAAGCGAAAACTTCCTTAAACTATTAGCCCGAGCCACTATTTCCCAGGGACAAAGAGAAATCATTTTGTCTTGAAACATTTATACCACAACAGAACAAAACATTGGAAAATGTAATGCATGGAGAGACCCTGCAAGTCAAGGGTCAAATTCTAAGATTCATTAGTAGGTATTTAGGGTGAAATTCTGGCCTTACTGAAGTTATGCTGTTGACTTCAGTGGGGTTAGGATTTCTCCATAAGCTTTTAAAGCCAAAATCAGTTCATCTGACCTCCTACATAATACTAGCCATAAAACTCCCAGCATTGGAGGTCGTTTCCATCTGTTTCCTATGGGTCAAATAAGGCTGAAGCAAAGTGGAAAGTAACTAGAAAGTAGTAAAAGAAAAATGGTTTGGAAAAAGCAAAACTGATTCAGACTGTCCACACCCACAGCGTTTACAGAGGTCAGACAAGGACTCTTCTTCCCCTTCCTTGAACTCAAATATTTCCTTCCTTGTTTCATGCTGGGATGAGGAGAAACAGCAAAGCAGACAAAGCACATAAACACCAATCTCTGTGGCCTGAAAGAGCCACCAGGATGCAGATCATTCCATCCTAAAATAGTACCCTAGGAGAAGCTGAACTACCACCAGAGGATCCTCGCTTTTTTTGAGAATACTCTTCTGAGAATAGGCAAACTGGCTACCTGTCTTTTAAATACCTAAAACGAGGTGAGATTTCTCTTGTTTTACATGCCTGAGTGGAACCATCTGCAGGATGAGGACTGTACTTGATAAAAGGAATGTGCTTGACATAAGAAGAGATGCAAAGCATGGAAAACCAGTAAGAGTAATTGATTCCTTGGTTAAATTGAATTTTAAAACTATTTAAGTTAAACGAAAACAAAAATGTTTACACTTTAAAAATAGCCTTAAAGCAAAATAGCGTAAGCTTTCCAAACAAACATATAAAAAAGCAAAGTGTTTAGGTAATTTGGTTAAGTCATGCTTGAGATACTCAATCATCTCCACGTGACTTCTAAAATCTACCCATCACACAGGACACCTACACTTTCCATGCCATTTTTTTCTCACATAAACATTTTTGTTGGATAGATGCAGCCCTCTTCATGTCACTGAAGGCACGTGACAAGAATCTAAAGCCATCAAAGTGCAGCAGCACAATGGCTCTGGAGCTACCACCTGAAACCACTGAGTCTGACCTCAGCATCACACACAGAATCAGTCTGAATTGTCAAGCCCAGCAAGCTCCACAAACAGTGATCTGTTCACAAAACTGAGCAACAGTTCTTACTCCTACCCTAGACAACTAATGGCTGCTTTTCCTTTTTACTGCTTTCTTCCATTGCCCTCCAGTAAGATTTATCCTGTAACACACACAAACGAACTTGGTGAAATATGCAATGAGGGAAGAGGGGGAACAGTACATAAATATTCACAGTCTCACACAAACAATCTGAGATTTATTTCTACTTTAAAAAAACAAGCCACCTTTCCTGATCACTTCCAGATTCACAGAATTTGATATTATATGAGACTCAATACTATTTTTTGTTAGGAGAAGGAAACCAGCTAAGAAACTGCAATTTAAGGTAAGAAAATAATATCATTCTAGTAGTCTGACAGTCTGATTAAAGAGCAAGGATCCATATTTTTGCTCTGTTTTTTCTACATCCTGCTTACTTTTTTTTTAGACAGGCTCAACAGAGTACTGTAACTTTAACCTGAATAGATAAATCCTTCTAGTGCAGCAGAGCTGCAACTGCAATATGTGCTACTGCCCCTGTATAACATACTGAGCTGTTCATGATTTTGATACAACCCTTGAGAACTGAGTGCTGCCTTGAACACTTCTGTTCAGCCACTTATAAGACAGGTGTCTTGTCCCAGCTGGTTGGATGGGCTCCTTCTGCAGCTCCTTCCCACTGCCAGAGACCCCTGATGGATGCTGGGTGGTTCCCTGCATACCTGCCCTCCTCACAGCACGAATTACAGGTGAAGCCTAAAGGACAAGCTCAGGCTAGACACCTAACATTCAGGAAGGTGAAATCAGGAGAGATGAATCCTACCATTTAAATACAGTCTCACAGTTTGCCTAAGTGATGCACAATAACATTCCCCTTTTTTTTAACAGTTACTCAGATACTCAGGCTTCACACCCCAAAGGGCAAATAATTGCCAATTTGAGCACTGCAACATCCAACTTCCAGGCATATTTCTGCCTTGTAAAATCCCGGGCTCTAAGGAGAATCTGTACTGAGAAGTAAATGATGGTTAGTCCCTATAAAAAGGAGGGAGGTGTGGCTCCCATGCATCCAGCCATTCAGATACCCAACTCCTGGCCAAAGGGAGTTTCTGGAGTGAGTCACCTCCGCTATTGAAGTGGTTTGCTCTAGATAAATTATTCAATATTCATTTGAACAGAGATCAGATCATGCTTCCACAGTAAAGGTAAATGCCCATGCAACCACACTGAAAAGCTGCAATCTGCCTGCTTTCACTGACTTAATGAATCAATGAATCTCTAGTTGTGCACACAGAGGACAACCAAACATAAATATGTATATGTTTTCAAGAAACATTGGTCCATATGTTCTGTGCATTTCCACAGAGAGAAAAGGAGTTGCTAGTTGCAGCCAGTTCTCAGAGCAACTTACAGCAGTTGGGTAACCAAAGCAACCTTAGCAAACCAGATACGCTGAAAATCTATGGAGATGCTTATGAGTAGGGCTCATCCAGTCTAACTTTAGTTATCTAAATGTTAGGTTTCTAGTCTTACCTGCTTGTCCAAGGCTCCTTTATAGATAGTAATAAAAGACAGGCAACTCTAAGGGTGGTTCTTCCAGTTTTAGTTTGTATTTTAAGGTAAATATAACTTTCCTTTAAAGGCAAATTCACGTACCTTTTGTCCGATCACATAACAGGGCAGGAAGACTGAATGACTGAATGACATGCAACTTTTAGACAGACTTAGGTGATGTGACCTATTCCTTACTGCCTCCCTTCCCTTCCCTTCCCTTCCCTTCCCTTCCCTTCTCTTCCCTTCCCTTCTTCTCTACCTACAAAACCTCAGTGATGTGGACTGATCAATCAGACCTGTCTAATTCCACCCCAGAGAGACTGAGCCCAAACCTTGATTCCTTGGATGGAACCAGCAGATCTGTAAGGTCCTCTCCAGCCCAAGTCATTCTGGGATTCCCAAGAATTCCTCACCCAAACCATGATGGTCTGCAGGGGTGGGGTTACCTGGGTTTAGGACACCCAAGTCCAAGTCTTTTCTTTCAAAGCTATTCTACTTGACCTTCCAAAAATTATTTAAATTTTCTCTCTGTCAACTTCCTACAGACAAAATAGGGATGACAGATACTTCACATTGGTAAAAGCAGTAATGTGCCGGCCATGGGCATTTGTTTCAGGTCAGAGGGAAATTAACTATAACAAAAAGAGGTATCATCCTATTTTTGTGATATCGTCTATCCAACTCCTAAATCAAACCTAGTGAAACAGGTGTATCAATAATGTCTTCAAAAAGAAAATTAAACACATAATTCTCAAGCATCTAGAAAGTTTCTTTTGATTCAGTTCTAGTTTCAGGCTAAATATCAAGTCTCTTCCTTCCCTTTTCTTAGTCAGTTTTCCAGTGGAGGCAAGAAATTAATGCAATATTTGTAACTCTATCACCAAGAGTGAAACTGGAACACCCACAAATGCTGTTTTGTAAGAAGAAAACCCAGGTGTCAGAATGACACCAAAAGCAAGGCTCATTTCCAACTCTCCTAGGAGTCACAGTGACCCGAGGGCAGGAAGCAACCGAATGTAAAACTCGTGGCCTACCAGTGCCCCAGCACTTCACTTGCATTTCACAAATCATTGGACCTCCACAGCAGCATATATGTGACACACATCTTTTCTATGTCCCTAGGGACCTCATCCTGACCTCTACAGCACTAGTCTTGTGCAGGTGTCACAGACCCAACTGCAGACAAGCAGAAGCTGACTTGCATCAAAACCATGAAAAAAAAAAAAAACGGCAATAATAATAAAAATTAAAGCCCTCCACAATATCATATTGTCATATTGTTACAGTGTGAGATTAGCACTCTAGTACCTCTGTTGTTAAGATGCTGTGCATTTACTCCGAATGTACAGTTTTGTTTTATTAGCAAAGAGCAAACTTGATGATGTGGGGACTGACAAAGCGAAATGAACTACAAATTGCATGTTTCTGCTTTAAAATAAGAGCAAAGTTAGCTTGCAGTGCGTGCTGCTGGGTTTAGAGACAGTGCGGTGGGGACCCCTGGTGTTCTGTGCCTGAGCAAAGAGAACCAGTCCCATCTTTAACACCAATTCATTTCAATGCCTCACCTTGTTTTGTTTTCATGTTTTTAGCATTTTCTGCCCTTAGCGTTCAAAACAAAAAATTGTTACTGAGTTATAAGAACTAAAATTAAAAATAAAAATAGAAGAAACTGAGATTTACGAATGACTTAAGTTGTAATTGTTATCCATTGTTTCTCTGCTTTTGAGATTTTTGGTTTTAAGCACCGTGAAATTACTTAAGAATTATCGTAATTATGCCTTGACTGGGAGGAGCACTAGCAAAAAGGGTTATAATTATGTTTGGTGCATAAAATAATCCCAAGCTACAGTAGGGAGGTCATACTTTCTCTATTGCAACAGCCCTGTTGTGACAATGCACCAAGAACATTTTTCCCAGTTCTGGAGTCCGCTGTTAAAAAAGGCTTTGGAAATTCCCAAGAGAGAGGAGCAAAGGAAAACAATAATGTAGTGCTCAAGGACTGGGAAACAAGCCTCAGAATATCAGGCCTGAAAAGTTTATTTGCTCAGTTTACTGGAGAGAAGGCCAAAGGCTCACGTGTGCAGCTCCTCACCCAGGGACAGAACACCTGCAAGGTGTGAGAAGCAATTCAGCCTTGATGACAAAGGCCTGGAGAGGTCCAATGGCTTTGGAAGCTGGACAATTGCAGTTTCCACATTGCCAAAGCAATGACATACTTAAGGAACAAAGAAAGAGGGAGGGGAGGCACATTTACTTCCTGGAGTAATTATAAAGGGACCAGGAAAAGGCAAATTTTAGTCCAGATTGGCAGAAATGGCTGGATGGACAGTTTTGGAAAAAGAGCAAGGTGGGTTGCCAGTACTACCCTCAACGTTACAGAAAATCTGCAGACAGTAACTGTAATTAAACCACATATCTGAAGACCTGACATGTTTGTAAAGAACATGATATCTTTTCCCCCAACTAGCAAGTTGTGTTACGGGGCTTATCCATAGCTGTCTGGTCTTTCTCTGCTACAATAGCTGGATTAGGCAGACCAGTGGCTTGAAGTAGTGCAGAAAGCACTGCTGACTAGTTGCCTTCCTCAGTTTCAGGGCCATCTTGACTCCCAGCTAAGGTCCAGAATATATACTTCTTTCAGTTTTGGTTGGCTGGGTCACCAGGGATTCTCCTTCTGAAGTGTAGAATATGGACTGGCTATTGCCATCACCTGAGCCACTCTCATTCAATACATTCTCTCCTTAGAGGGGCACTGGGCAGTGAAGACATTTCAATTTCTCCTGTTCTCTGCTTAAATGCAAAACAACTTATACTCTACAGGACTAAAGCAGTAGCATACTTGATGAATGAGTAAAACTGACTGGGCTGTGCTTTTTACCCAAAGCTTCTTGCAGCCTCAAGCTCTGTGAAATTCTGATGGTTTTTTTCTGCAATCAGCAAAATTGGGATATTTAGAAAATAATTGCGTCTCTAATTCTCATTCAGTCACCTTTTCCTAGCACTGTTTTCGAGCTAAGTGTCAATTATTTAAGATCTTCTCTAATAAAGAAAATTAGCAGCATTGATTTTCAGTTACGCCACATTCTTCTCTTCCCACTTATTTTATGAAGAACATTTGCATGCATAAAACAAAAAAATATGTTTTGGGAAAAACAGATTCTGGACCAATGCTTTGCCCTTTGAAGTCTCTACGTTTTGAAAATGGGTTTCAGTGCAATAAAAAGCCAGTCCCTGGGCTCTGTCATGTGATAGCTCACTCTACCAGTGCTGAATATAAGTCTGGGGGCAACCCTTTTGGGATGGTAGGACCACGTGGCTGCTTAAATCATAGAATCTTCTCAGTTGCCTGGGACATTCAATGGCCATCTAGTTCAACTGCCCTGCAATTTGCTCGTGTAAGATTTGGACATTCTACTGAGTTAGGCCACAACTTCATCAGTGTTGACACGCACTTCAGATGCACCAAGTGTGTTGCAACCAGTGGAGTCACCCACCCATGTGAAACAGCTGAGTAACAAAGCTAAATCCAAATCCTAAGTAATAATGTAATTTGGGCCTCACATCCCAGCAGCAAGGCGCTTAATTCCTCCCAGGACTGCCGCCGCCAGCTTGCTCTAATCCACTTCCAGCTGTGCTACTGCTCCTGTGTGTGAGTGAGGAGTGGGGCTGGGAAGCAGAACAAAGCATCCCAGGGAAGCCAGCAGCACTTGGAGGAGTCTTCAAACACACAGGGGAAATCACTCCTTCTTCAAGAAGAGCATCTGCCAACTGCTGTTCCCCTTGCAAGGATTTCAGTCTTGGCCTGCCCTGCTGCATAGGCCCCAGTTCAGCAAAGGCCTCAGACCATGCCCTTGTGTGAGAGCATCCTTACACTCGTTGGCTTGGGAACTTGGTGTCAGCTGGTTTTTAGGGCTTTGCATATTCTCTGTCTCATACATCTATAAATATACATGCTGCTTTTATTTTTTCTCCCTCCATATGGCACATTATGGTTTCAAAGTGACATCAGCTTGCAGACAGGGACGTGTCAGGAAGTCCATCCGGAAATTTTCATGCCTTAATTAGCAAAATTAAGTTGAGAGGTCTGAGAGGGGAAGAAAAAAAAAAAAAAAGGGAAAGTTCAGAAACTTTCCCTAGTAAGGTACAGACTTCCAAGTTTAAGATAATAGTTTGTTATCATTTTAGAAAATAGAAAACCTCTTCCTTACAACGGTACACGACTTCAGCTCCCAGCTGTGACAGGTCAGAAGACACCAGCCCTGAAGCCTGTCGCTGGCACCAGGCAGAAGATTGATGGCTCTGGGCCCGCAGCCAGCATCATTCTGAGGGAGGTTTTCAAAAAGTTACTTCTCTAGCAAACTTCTTCTGCAAAATGCTGTTTCTAAGCATTTTAGAGCTGGTCTTTAATTATGGGGCAAAACAGTGATAAAGCAATTGAGGGTGGATGATGAGCGCAGCTCACTGCTCTATTTAACAAGTTAGCACACAGCTATTGCCATTTTTTTTTAGTGATCCTTGTATGTGTGTTTTTATAAAGAGACAGAGCGGAGAACAGTTTTATTAACATATCATGAGTGAGTTATATGGGTCATCCCAAATGAGTGGCAATAAAATCTTTGTATCACACTCAACAACACGTATTTGGCATTTTATGTGCCACAAATGTTGCAGAAAAGCTATCTTACATATGTTCTAAGACTAGGTATTTTTTATATTAGGTCTGGTTTTGTAAAGCTGCCAGGCACTTCAGTTACCGTGAACCCGACAGTACTCAGCTCTGAGGGAGCCATAAAAACTTGTTTAAAATGTTCTAAAATAGCTTTTTTGGTGTGTTTCAAAATGCCAGAATTGAAGATCTGTCATCCCAAGACACTCCACAGCTAGAAAGTTCCTCACAAAGCAACTCCTTTTTACCAGAATTATTTTTAAAGCTGTTTCTAGTCCTTCCTGGTTGCGTGACGGAGAAGACAATATTATCGCAGTGTAGGACAAATTATGGCTCATGCTGGGTTTGGACAGGTGTGGGGTTTTGTGGTGGAAAAGGGAAATTCTGCAACTAAAGAGGAAGGAGGAAAAAAACGGAATGGCAATTTGAGACGCAGACACGACACACATTTATACCTATATATTTCTGTGGCACCTTGGAAAACTATGCAAAAATTGTAAAGCATTAACATTGCTCTTGAATTAGAGCCCGATCCCACATTCCTTCAAAGGAAACTCCTCATCCATTCAGGTACATTCACATCGCTTTTTAACCTTCCTGCACTAAAGCCAACAGGAGCTGTGCCATGAGTTCTGCTGGGCAGAGGGCGAAGCTTTTAGGCCCAGAAAAGGATGGGAGGACTAAAGGTTTGGGATGAGCTGTGTCATGGTTCCAGTCTGACCTCCCCCACCTAGCAAGAGGTGGAAAAGGTGGAAAGTTGTTTCCTCACCTCTGGATGCAAATGTTGAGCAGAGCAGCCTGTGCTCGTCAGGATAACACAGGCTGACCCACAGCATCACGGACCCATGAAACCACACCAAGGACCTGTGCACATCAGCTCCGACTCCACAAAGGATGTGCACCACAGAAATATTACTGCAGTAAATATTCTACGTGGATTTTGGGGACCTGCTGTTTTCCTGCTGCTTAAAGGATGGCTTCTAGGTGCACTTCAATGGGTGCACCTCCCCAGACCGTGGCTGAACCCCGCAGAGTCAGAGCAGCTTAACAGTGGTGAAGGTCAGCTGAAATCCCAGCCCTGCACGTGGTGCATACCTACTGCACACACGCAGACACAGTGCACGGAGAGGCATTTCCCACCTCACGCGCCGAACCGCAGCGTGATGCAGCGACTGAAAGAGGTGAACGGCATCTAATCCCGTGTAAGTTAATGATTTAAATGCTCTCGTATTTTTGGCCTCTTGATGTAAATCCAAACCAGACAAGTGGAGGCCTCTGGTCAGACGCTGGAAATTCCTGCGCGTGGGATTTCGTGCTGGTGGTCCCCCGGCCTCGCGCCTTCTGAAGAGCCCTACAGAGAAACCTCCTTCCGTGCCACTAATGAATGCGCCCACCCACGCTGGGCTGGTGCCTCCTAAGAACTCCATTCAAGAACAACTTTTTAAGCTCATAAATGAAATCAAAGGGCTCATTCTACGAGCCAAAGAACTCAGGATTTTAGGCGGAACGGTGGAGGGGTGGTGGCTGTGGGCTGTCCCCCTGGTTTGCAGCATACAGCGAAGAAAAATCACAAGCGGGATACTGAATTTGTACACAGCATTCCAATTAATTAAAAGGCATCTTCCTCCAGTGAATAGAAAAACTGTTACTACTCTGCTTTTCATATAGAGCTAGAGTGATTAGCTCAGCACCAACAAAAGGAACCAAAGTAAACTCCCAGGGCTGTGGTTTCCATCCCTGTGCTTGGTCAAGGTCTTCTAGATATTAAGCACAAAGCAACCCTAAACTCACCACTTAGTCACGCAACCCTGAGCAACCTAAACCTGCGGAAGAGCATCGAGGAGATAATTTCAAAGAGGACTGCCACTGCTTTGTTCCGAGGGCTCTTTGCATCAGCCATGGGGCGGGTGAGCACTTCTCACTGCTCCAAGAGACAAAGTCTGCTGGCGGGGTTGAAGGGCTGAATAACCCAGTTACACTATCTAAGCCAGATGTGGATCTACGCCTGCGATGAGACGATCGCTCCTTCACAGAGGCCTGTTATAAAATTATCGAGTGACATGGGGGGTGGAAGGAATCAAGCCCGTTGTAATTGAAGTGACTTGAAATAATAAATGCACACACTTTCTTTAAACACAGCTTGCCACATCCTGAGGATCTGGAATCAATTCATTCCCTTTCAAGAAGCTTAAAAGTGGTGGGACTTTGATATGGCATGAGCATGTTTGCTTCTGGGCTTACAGCCCTAGCCAGCCCATTCCAAACCTTTCAGCGTTTTTATATTAGAAGGCAGAAATGTGAGCAAAACAAAGATGGAAAAAAAGCATCAGAAATTCAGGGAACTATTAAATCAAACCTATTAAATTTGACCTGGCTGCCAAATACCTTCGATAATGAAACAAATCGTGATCAATACCAGATTGCCATACAGACTTACCCGTGAAGGTTATCACCTGCTTCTGTGCCAGGTATGTAAGACAGTGGTGTGCAGCTAATGAAGTATTTCATGAATCCAGCAAAAAAAATGCACGGTTATTCTTCATAATACTAAAGAATTCTGAGTCATTTTAGCTCATCCAGAAAAAAACCACAACACTTTCCATGAAAACATCTTCAGAATCAATAGGCTACTCTGAACGCTTCACTTCTGACAATACTGCACTTGTAAGAGGAATGCACCTTGTCAGAAGGAAAGCTATTTTGCCCAGGGGATGTCTCAGCTTTGACCGTAAAGCTTCTCACTTGATGTATTCACATATTTGCCAGCAGAGGGTATCACAATCTTAGAAACAAACGGATGTATGTCTCATTGTGTTTGCTCACTCACATGCAAGAATCCAAACAACTAAACGAAGGTATTACAAATCTCAGATTTTTTCGTAACATTTCCACTTTCAGGAAAAAAAAAAAAGTAATCGTTCAGGTACTTCAATGACTGCAGCTGTAAACCCATGTGGGAGAAATACATTTGTGCACATCTTGGGTGTACATTGGGCTCTCATTAATACACACATCCAGTGTTCTTCTACTGCATAAATCTCATTAATAATTCCAACCACTACACAACACTTTTCCACAAAGATTTAATAGCTACAGACCTCAGTGTCAGCTCATACTACATAGACCCCATGACTTCTAATCCAGTATGCCAGGACAAATGACCATATATAATTACAGCTAACCCCAGTTCTCACAGTTAGAGATCAGTGGATCCTACAAATTCCCAGCCTGACATCCCACAGATTGGTGAACCCACCTTCCTGACTTCCAAGTTCAGAGAATATCATTTAAACAACCTGATGCTTGGTGATTTAGGCAACTTGGTATCCAGCACTCTCCTATCCCCAAGCAAAAGCAACTACAATTACTACTGATGCAATGATATGGGCTTTCCATTCTGTTTTGGCTCTACCAATGAGTCTTTTTCTGTTTTTGTCTTTTGATCCTTTGCAACTGATGTCCCAGACACAGGTGAGGATTTTCAGCCTAACCCAAGAACCTGAGTATGCAGCTAGGGGTCAACATAGAGGACAGCTATGAGGCATGTGCCACTACCTTGAGCTGAGGGCTGGTATGTATAGGAAACGCAGGATAGCCACAAGCAGCAATCTCTGTTCTTCGTAGACCTCAGCTATTCACATGGAGATAGGGAAAGAAGTATTCTCCAAAGAAAGATCAGAGGAACTGGATAGTTCAGTGAAAATGTCACCTGGGTAAGGGAAACACTATTCTTGCACAGTTCTTGAAAACTGAAAGTCAATGACCCTGCTATAGCTGAGGTCTGATTCCCACATAGTGTAAGTGTCCCTTCACAGCCTCAAGCTCCCAGAGGCCCTCAACCACTTCAGTGGTGCTACAAAGAACAGGTCAGAACTCTGCTCACCTCTGCTCTGTCCTCCAGCACTTCAACTGTAAGAAATAAAGCATTTCTTCACTTCACAGAGGAAAGCTGAGCACCGTGATGCTCAGAGATGCCCAGGTGTCACAGCAGGAACTGCCAGCCCACACAGGAGCAGGGATCTGCATATCCCAGAGCCACTGAAAGCAACCACACCAGGGTTCTGCATACGGGCAAGGACCCATGACAGTTTTTGAGTGCAAAGAACAAAGCAGCTGAACTGAAGACTTATGGTTGTACCACAGACCAGAAAGATTTCTTCTGGATGGCCAGGATATTTTATTTTCACCATAGCATCAATTTAGGCCAACTCTTAATTTATCTGCTTTTTACAAGCCCTACTTCAGAGATGAGATGAGTTTCCCATTGGCATTAGACACACAAAAAAATCCTTATAGCATCACTAAGAAGTGAAGTGTTACAATTCTTTTCTTTGTTAACACCAACAAATATTAAGGAGTAGATTGTTATCTGGCATAAATCATCCCTTCCCCACCTTCACCTCATGAGCCAGCCCCAGGCAATGAAATATAACTGCACAAATGAAAGCTGGGGCAGAGCTGGCACTGTAAAACCTACTCTTCTCTGAGTGATATGATGGCATCGTGGTATTTAGCACGCCTTAGGTCCCTGAGAAATTAGTGATGCAAGGTGAGATGAATATCAGTGAGTGACTGCAAGTATCTGACTGGATTATCTCCAGGGATATGGCAGTGTAAATCCACTGTCTCTCATGGAGCAATAGGAACTTAGACTGGCAGAAGTTGTGGCTCTCTGAGAGGAAAGGAATGTGGAGAAGAAAAGCAGTTTCATTAAGAAGCGAGCGTGGGATGTGTGTAAATATGCATGGCATCCAGCTTCTGTGGTTATTTCTTTTGACGCAGACGCGTGAGGAAAAGTCAGGAGCACGCAGAGTGCAATTACATTTCTCAAAGCCACTTCCATCATTCAATTACTTTCTGTTTATGTGAGCAAATTAGCTACACTACCATAACATCTCCATAGGCAGGATGAGAATCTGGTGTCAATGGCTACATCTAAGAAATTATGCAGGTCAAGAGGCGTAGCTTGCTCTCTCCTTTCATTCATTAGTCACTACTTGCCAAGCTTTTACTACTGTCTCTAGCACCAGTGTGGGCTCAAGCCAGCTAACACTCTGAACAGTGCCTGGACAGAGTAGCACAAGCCACTGGCCCCATCTAGAATGAACTACAGGATTTCTGGTGCAGCTTGGCTGCTACAAGCAGGAGCTATGCCATGGCTCTCTGCCCTATGTTATTTACTAGTATAGATGTAGTTAATCCTAGTATGGATGTGTAAATTGAGATAGTTGAATTTACCACCTGAGACTGATCAGCAGCAGTACATGAAGTCATACGAATGCAGCTTACAATAAAACAAGGGGAAAGTGGCAAAATTATTCCTCTTTTAAACACTGAATCTCCCTGGTGCATTTGGTCATGGTCCTACTTACCAGCATTGTCCTGCTGCTTGGTATTTTTGATGTAAGCAGAAAATTTGGAGAAGATATCAATTCCAGCAGTGTTTGACTCCCGGTGCTTAGCAGCCAGCTTGGGATACCTGAAAGGAGAAATATCTTGTTACCAGCAGCATCGTGATGATTACAAATACTACTTACAAGAAGAAAGAAAAAAAGAAAGAAAAAAAAAAAAGCCCTGTACCAGGAGCTGCAATTAACTCTATAATTTATCTCAAAACAACAGCTTGGCAAGACTCTCTTCATAGTATCTGTGTCTGTCGAGGCAGAGATTTGGATAGTTGCACAGGGATGGCTTCATGACAAAGGTAATTACTCTGATGCTTTATGTGACCATGATCCAACACACAGTGGCCTTAAATCAGAAGGAAGCATAGATTTCTAGAAAAGTGCAGGGGAGGTTGGCAACCAGCTCTCTCTATTACGAGTAGCAGTTGTCTCTAACTCTCTGTGCAAAAATGCACACCAGGGTGTAACAGTAAGGCGTGCTAACACCACCCAGGTGAAGGAACATAACGTTTTCAGTCTCTGAATTGTTATTATTTTATGGACATCCCACGCAAAGGAATACATTGATCTGAAAGTCAACAGAAAGTAATGACTCCAACTGATTTTGGTGGTCTTGGACAAGCGTACAGAGACCTTAAATATCTGACTGCTAGCCTCAGGACTGGCCCATAGATGCTGGTTCAGCTGGAGGTAAAACAGTCCATGAGGAACTGAGCCAATTTTCATTGATTCATAGATTTTAAGGTTCAAAACGCAAGCCAACAATCTTTTTTTTGCACTATCCTTGTATGAAGTCCAAATGCTGGACTAACTGAGGCATATCTGGTGAATCCAATCTGACACTTTCCTCAGTAGTTTGTTCCAGTGGTTATTCGTTCATACCAAAATATCCGTGCCCTATTTCTAATCTGAATTAGTATGGTTATAACTTCCACTCATGGGTTCTTGTCATTTCTTGATGAGACTAATGAGCACTGTTCTGACTCCAGATCTCCTAGTATTCTGCAATCAGTTTCTCTTCCAACCTTTCTGTTGGAAGAGCTCAGAACCCTTCAATATTTCACAGTAAGATGCTTCTCCTGGCACAGATATTTTGTGTGGCAATGTCCAATGTCCTGTATCCAGTCCAAGTTATTTTTAGCTCTTTAAAATGTGGACATCAGACCCATATGATTTTTTTTTTAGTACTGGTTTCCTTAATTCCACATACAATATCATCCCAAAATGCGTTCACAGAAAACGTTCTGCAGTTGTTAGTCACACAAGTAACTTTCACACATGGAAGTCATCTCACAGAGCCACCAAGTTTCATAAATAAATACTACTCCTGTAAGTAAAGATTGTAGGAGTGAGTGCTTTTTAGGAACTCCTCTTTAGACATCTTCCATTCCTAGGAAATGGAATATTGACTGAAAAATATTCCATTCCTAGGAAATGGAATATTGACGTGAGTTCTTACTTTGGAGGTGCAAGAGTCTCTTCCAAGAATTCCTCAATCTTGTTAACATCTGTCTTGACTTCTCCATTAAAGGTTAAGAAAGGTGGGTGAGTTCCAGGAGCCAGGTTGTGCAGATCAGCTGGCTTTCTGCAGAGAGAAGAAAGGTCATGAAACCATTAATATTTATGGTCAGGTAGTTGCACAGATATTCACAGTTCATGCAAAATCATTTGCTTGCCCTTCTTATTCTTCAGCAGTTTGTGGTGAGGATACTTTTAAAATACTCAGAACGCTCTGTTTAATATAAAAACATTCCACAAGTGAAAAAAAGGAATAACAAACCTGAATCCCAACTATTTTGTTGTGCACCACAGACTCTCTAGGCCAGATACCAATCTGACTGAATTTACTGTGGTTTTTCTGTAGGGAAAACAAGATCGTGTAACTATTTTCAATAAAACTGAGCAATTTTTACCTTTTCAGGTCAACAGTAGTGACGTTGAATACAACTCCTTTGAGCCAGAGGATCATGAAGAGACGCTGGGAGAATGGGCAGTTCCCAATGCTTTCTCCATCTATACCCGCCTGAGGGAAAGAGAGAGAGGAAAAAGAGTCCAAACATGTTCACTGCTTATCCCTCTCAAGATGGAAAATCGGATATTGGAATAGAAACAACTAGTTCAAAAACAACACACAGTGCCTGTTATTTTATGTAGATCACCTTCAGCTCAATGGCTGTTACTCCAGGACTCCACCTTCATCTGGAGATGGAGAATATAACCTGGTGCTTCTCCTGGGAACAGCTCTGGCCCCAGAAGTTGTCACCCTTGCTTACGGTGAGCAATACCCAGAAGACAGCATTTTTCTTGTCTCTGTATGTTGAATGTACATTCAACTACTTTCAACCTACAGGACTGCTTGCTGCATCCTATAAAACTCAAAGCAGGTCTTCTGTTAAGTCTGTGGACTGCTCATCAATGCAGGAGACTTTTGAAACTGTATTTAAATCCAAGAACTCCTAAATTTGCTCATTCTTGTTCATGTCCAGTAAAGCAAGAGCCTCAAACACAAACAGCTGGATCCAGACAGAAATTTGTGTCTGAACCCTTCCAGAGTTCAAGGCAGACTTCAGCCACCGCATTCAATCTGTTCCTATCTCTAGCACCTAATGAGTCGCCTACAAACCACTACAAAACAATAAAAAACTGCTAGTGTTAGCACTGAGGAAATAGCCTGCTTTTTTGCCTCTAAAAATTTATGGTCCTTAGCCTCGCAAGTTCTGACTTTGAGCCATAGAGGGCTACAAATAACACTAGCAGAACTGCGCCAAAGCCGTGTCCAAGGACAACATCCCTCTACAATAATTACACTTGTGGCCAAAGCTTTCAGGACGATAATGGTTTTGATAGATTTCCATTTTAATTTGTGGTACCACTGTGTTTGAAAGATTATAAGAATCCTAGTGAAGCAACCAACCTTCCTTTGTTGATTCATGTGGGTTGCATAACTGTACTTTATGTACACAGTGTGTGTCTGAAAACGGCTGATGAAACAGGCAGGAAAACACACGGTATTTTCCTCTGGAGAAAATATCACAATACTCTGTTTGCTTTCACAAATTTTATCTTTTTAATATTCAAGCTGCAAGGTAGCATTTATCTGCCTTAAAGAAGGAATCACTTCTAATTACTACAGTTCAGTGAAACACGGCACAACAAGAAACACTTTGAGATGTGTCCAGTTGCTACAACTTGCACATGAAAAGTTCAGCTGAACGATTTTCCAGTAGGCATCGGGAATCTTTCTCACATGTTCAACACAGCTTCTGATCATTCTTTGTTTAAAAACAAATTCCAGATTTCCCATCTACCAGAATATGGAGACAGTATGGATCCAAGTTCTGGAGAGAGCTCACGGTAAAGTTTCAGGCTAGGTAAAGAGCTCTTCTTTGGGTTCAGATTCAGTTCCTATCAGTCCAGCTCTAGAGATAAGTGGATCAGGAGATACAGTTCAGCTGCATTTCTACCTGGCCACATGCCTGGCACGTGGTATATGTAGGAACCTGCAAACTCTATGGATGAAAGTACAATACGAAGTTGAGCAAGGGAAGATGCCTTTTCTTGTCTGCCTGGGGTGTGAGTAGACTTGTTTTGCAAAGCTTAGTCAAAGAGCTGCCTCTGCTCTCCAGACTTCATGCTTAACAAAGACAGTGCTACCATGGGAATACTGGGCACCACTGCGTTGCATGCAGTAATTACATTTATAGATTTGGCTTCGGCTGAATAAAACCTTGCCAAGAACTTGTAACATCTTATCCTCCTGAAAGGAGGCAAATGCTACAGGGGAAAACAGTTATATGACACCAAATTTCCCCTTGGCTTTTTCATCACCTCATCCAACCCATATTCTCCATAATGGAATCAGCCAGCAGAGTCTACAAACAATGTATTATGAACCTTAAATTTGAGGAAAAACAGATTGACCACCAAATTTGAGAGCAAAACAGGGCAAACAGAAGGGCTGACTCTCATCTTACGTCCTCTGGATTCACTGTGGCTTGTAACTCCATTGAGTCTGATTCACACCTCACCTGACTCCCTTTGAAGGGAACCAAAAACTCCAGTTCTCCAAGTCCAGCAAATACCTCGTGAGCAAAGAGGTCTTGTATCACCTAATGAAAAACCCTCTCCAGACCAGAGAGGAGCAGAGGGGACACAGAGCTTTTGGATGGCGGTGATGGGTAATGTGGGCTGAAGGATGGAGGACAGTGGGGACAGGAGAAAGACGTGGAGTCTGGAAGGAATAAGATTCATTTGGAGATCAAAAACAAAACTAATTGTGTCAGTCAAACGAGGCTTCCAACAGCACCAAACGGTCAGAATATACCCCCAGCACTTCCAAAAGAGTTGAAAACATAAATTGCTAGAGACACACTGGGAATACAGGGAGGAAATTCCAGAAAGGAAAGATAAACTAAAGACACAGTGCAGTATGATCTCTTTTCAAAGCTCCTGGGTCTGGAAGCCAGGCTCATGATTTGGGTGGAGACTGACTCATGGGTTTCGATCTCATGTGACGGGCACAGCTGAAAATGCTGCCACAAATCACAAGGCAGACTGGTGACAGAGGAGGGAATAGAGTCAAAATCTCCCCAGCAACACAATTTATCCATTAAATTCAGCCCTATTTGCAGAAATCTGAGGCAAGGCTCTGCTGGTTTTGTGAATCCTCTCTCATCGCTTCCAACAGCAGTTAGCAACTCACTGCTCAGCGCTCAGAAAGAGCAAAAACTTTGTGGGTAATAACTTGAAAGGCTTATCGGCATGCCTCCGGGTTACATGTGAAGTCTGCTCCCTACCAAGAGGAGAGGAGGAGGAACAGAGAACTGCTCAGGCTGAGTCACTTTTAGCTTCACAGAAAATCAGCCTGCTGAAGGCACCCTGCTAGTGCCCAAACACAAAGCCATTATGCCTGCCCCAGCACAGGGGCTCAGAAAGGTAGGAATTAAATAACGCCTCAATCAAGATCAAGAACTCCAGCAGTGGACGGAAAGAAAAGAGCAAATAATTGCCAAGATGGAGAAACACCATTTACCCCTGCTGCTAGTCTCAAACAAGCACAAAATCGTTCTCATGTGGCTTCCCTGGGGCACAGCAACTGTGCTCAGCCACGTTCCAAAAGGAGCAAGCTGGCAATGCCAGCCATGCTGCATATTGCTGGTTTAATTATTGCAGCTGGGATGAACTCGAGGCTTAGTGGGCATCAGGATCACGGGAGAAGATTTTTAGATGTAAACTGTATCTCCCAGGGCTGTGAAAGGTTTTCAGAGCTCCTTCCTCCCTGCAGATGAACCCTCCCTCCTTTTCCCTATGGAGAAGGACCTCAGCCTGGAGTGGCCCTGGGAAAGTAAAAGAGATTCAAGGATTTGCTGGTTGAGACTTCCTGGACAGTGTTCATCCTGCTGAAGTTCAACAGGAGATGCTCAAGGGAAGGTCCCTCGTGCATGCAAAGCACATCCAGAACAAGAACCTGCCTGTTTTCCTCTCTGACCGAACCCAGTGAGTACCTGAACTGAGGTGGGACACATGCAGACCCCAGCAGCAGAAAAGCCTGGAGCTTGTGGAGGACTGCTTTGTTCCACCCTGGAAGCATCATTTTTGGCTTCTGTTGCTTCACTTATACCTTCATCGATCAGTTTAGCTCCTGAATAGGATGCTTTCCCATTGGCATCCACACATTTAGGTAGCACTACCAAGCGATGCGAGGTCCTGCCCTGGGACTCACTGTAGTCACATCAGGAGACCCCATCAGCAGAGCAGCTGCTCGATCGAATCTGAGTCATGACAAGGATGAAGACGGTGTTCTCCTTTGTTATTTATAAAGCACTCCTCCTTAAATACTTCTGCTATTTTTAGGGAGTCAATTCAACCTTAAAGATATTTGCTTGCACAAGTCGGGGCGGGGGGGGGAGGAGTACTGACATATTACTAAGGAATAAAATTAAGGAGGATACAGAGGGAAGAAAAAATGTCTCAGTCATTCTATGAGCTCGTGCCAAATCCTTCTGTAAGGCAGCAGTAATACCCAGAGCCTCCAACTCTGCACAGCATGACCGGACAACGAGAACAGGGAGCTATTCTCAAATTCAAGCTACTGCTCTCCTTGAATGATATAACTGGAATAAACTTCATCACTTGTTCCAAAAATACACAGAGTGGTACCTGCAGACAGACTGCACTGCATACATGCAACCACATGTTATTGTAATTAACCTTAAGGTGGGGGGGAGGAAGCAAAGTTGCATTTCCAGTTGTTCCCAAAATAGAGCAGCTTTATAGGAATATGTTGTCATTAGTAATGACAAAGCATCCAGCTTAAAAATGGCAGCACTGGAAAGAGCTGCACACTGTAAGGTGCTGTGTTTTCTCCAGTAACAGAATGTATGTGGTTTTATCTATTTTCATTTTCTTGTCTTTTTTCATTGCATAGTAAGCATGATGGTTCAGCAGTGTCTTGGACTCACAGCAAAGTACACAGATATTTTTGGTGACACCAAAATGCGTTTCTCTTTCAAAGGGATTTTAACAAGTCAGCAAAAGCAGGCAGGCAAATTCACCCAAATGTTTCCAACTGAGAGTTAAGGAGAGATTGATTTCATCATCCTTACAATCAAAATCCAGGTTCACATTCCACATGGCTGCACTCTCTATGTGAGAGCTGGGAAGGCGCCTGCCTTTTGACACTTACTCTCCTTACACTCCGAAGCCAAAAGGGAAGTGAAAATCTTATCCGAAATACAGGGCAAGCCAGGAAATATCCTATTTACTGTGCCATTAAAAAAAACCTCTGTCTTCGTAATTATACCGCAGTACATATAGACACACCACACCACAATACGCACAATGGCACAAATCTCCACTGTAAGGAAAAACCATTGGGTGCAACACGAGCTCAGACAAGCCAAGGCAATGCTTTAGCAAGGATCTTTTTTTCTTTTTTCTTTCCTACTTCCTAGTCTCCTTTCTTTCACAAGTTCTCGTCCGACTGCAAAAGCCAGTAAGCTCTTTGGAGTACCACCAACAGAGGCAAGCAGAGAAGTGTATGCTCATAGTGCTGCACTGCTATGTCCCAGGCAAGGAGTAAATCTTACAGCACGAGTCCTGTGCATCACAGGACGCTCTTGTTGACTGTGGCTCTGGTTCAGGAAAGCATTTAAGCATGTGCTGAAATACATCCCAATTCAGAGGAAGTATACGCTTGACTTTAAGCATGTTCTTAAGTCTTGATGCTTTCAATGGGACTTAAGCACATACTTAAGTATTTTCCTGAGTGGGAGCCTATAATAACAATAATAAATTTGCTGTGCAGCATTTTAATTTCATTGGACTTTTTCCGCTATTTCATTTTGCTAGGAGAAACTCCTAGCTGCAGCCTTCCCAGCAAGGGCAAGCTACAGAAGAAATACATTCCTAAGCACACACACATGGAAATGGACCATGTGCATATATGTCAAACAAAAATAGAGCGTTTGCTAGAAAGACTGTCAGGGTAGAAACAAGACAAAAAGGAAGCGGTGAATATCTTCAGCCAGCTCCCCAAAAGCCAGCCAAAATGTTGTCCAAATCTGGCACCCATACAGATGTACATTATAGATGCACATAAGCTTGACTGGGTTTGCACTGCTGGCCAATTTGCAGGGAACTGGTGTGCTCCTCACCTCCCAGACTGGCTGAGCAGCACGCCAGGAGAGCTGAGGGCCTCCAAGGAGCTGCCACTGTGCTTAGCATCACAGGATGATGAAATGGCTTGAGTTGGAAGGGAACTCAATGATCACCAACCTCCAACTCTCTGCCACAGGTTGGTTGCCCCCCCAGGATCAGGTTGCCCAGGGCTCCATCCGACCATTTTCCAGCTCTCTGTGTTTTAGGAGAGGTGCATTTGTACTCTTTAAGACATTCAGGATTTTCAGGTGAGAATTGCAGGTTGGAGACCCAGTGGGCATTGATAGTGAAGACATGATAAATATTCTCTGCAGGCTTGGAAAGCCATTGCTTTCCAGCTTTTCATACTCATATTAACGCCAGCATTTCACCCAGGCCAGGTTCTTCCTGAGGGTGTTTCCATCACGGTTTAGGATGTTTGGAACTAAGGATCAGTTGGCTCCACCTGGCCCCTTCACCTGGTACAGAGCACTTCCATCAGCCTGCACAAAGCTCTGCTTTCCCCTAGAGCCCTGCATGTGTTCTGCATGGAACAGGATTTACTCTGCAACGATCTGTGCAACCATAGAACCATAGATGGATGGCAGAGAACTGCAGCTCACTGCGTGCAGGTTGTGTTACGGTAACCACGGACTGCTCACGGGTGGATAGTCTCAGCATGTGCAGATGATCTGTGCCATTCCATCACCTCTCCTTTCTTTTGAAGCACCACAGGCCCACAGCTTGACACACAGCACCAGAATAGCAAAGCACAGACAGGTCTGGCACCTTGGGCCAATAAAGGATTTTGTTCTCAGTTATATTTTTAGATCCCTTACCTATTGCCACGTGCATTCAACTTAATGAGAAACTGACAGTAAATAATCAAAGGAAGGAGAAACAACAACAAAACTTCTTGTACCCAAATGCATAATGCAGTTTATTAGGGATGGATCTAACATGCTTTTTTTCTAGATCATGTTCCAGCACACTCTACTCCGAGCTAACCCTAACCCTAAAGCTAACATCTGACGTCCACACGATGGTGGTTAGGCATGATGCAAAGGCCAAGCTATCCTGGCTTCCCATCAGTCCACAGCTGAAAGCTCCCTTCAGAATCACTGAGGCTATTTCATTCTCCCTCCCCTCAGAAAAACCCACAGCTTCTGTTCAATAAAGCTGTGGATATTTTAAAATGTGTTTTTCAGTCTTCAGGCAATTTAGAGCAAAATCTTGAAATTCTTCAAAAACCCAAACTGCCATTCTCACCACAGCAGATCAGGCACAGTCCCTCTGTGCACATGGACAAAGTGGACTGAATATATACACCTAGAAAAAAAAATAAGAATAAAAATCATCCTTTAACATCTCTTCTTGAGCTGTTCCAACCCTATGAAGCAGTCGTGCTCCCACCACTCACTGGGATCGTGGCAAAGATCCTGTATACCCACGGTGGGCGTGCATGTAACTACAGAGAACTGCTTTTCTAAGACCACTGGGGGGCCTTCAGTCATTCATTGAAAATGAGATACCAGAGAAGGGGGGGCTGGAGAAGAACTCAAAGGATGACAAATGTATAAGCTTGACATATAGAAAGATACTAGAACATGTGAACAACGAGTAAGCTTACAAGCAAAGGTGCTAATACAGAGCTGATAAAAGACAACACAGACTTAGCCACAGCAAACACACCAAAATAATCCAGTGCTGCTCTTGGACGGGGTGCCCAGTGCAGCAGGCAGGAAGGGAGCAGCAGGATCCAGAAGGTTTCCAGCAGAGCTCCAGGTCAGGTTTGCATTGAGCAAATAGGGATTCAGGATCTGTACAGAGGCTCTGCAGAGCGTGTCTTCAGAGTAGTGATAATCAAGTTTTGTTTCTAGAGTGACAGACACAACAGCTAGGACTACCATAAAGGTCTGAGATGAGTCACAGTTAATGCCTCCACCAGCAAAAGGAAGGAAGGAACCCAGAGAACCCTACAACACTCTGGCAGCAGCTAGCACAGATGGCTGGTGGCATTTCCCAGGAGAGGAGCAGACTCCAAACCCACACTGAGAAGTCGGAACAAAGTGTCTGAAGTCACTTAAATGGAATTTAGTACAGTAAAGCACCAGGTATGACAAGAGGAACAACGGGTCCTGTACGAGCACGGGATGGGAAGCGCGAGGGAGGCTTTATGGACGACCCAAGCAGTACAAACCAGCAGTGTGTGCACACTCGGACAACGGCAGCAAGGTGATGTGATGGGTGTGTGGTTCCCAAGAGGAGCTTCAGGCAATGCCTCAGTCCTGCAGCACGTAGGAGACTGTTTACAAAGAGGATGATGAGCCATTGTTGTTCATTTCCGCAGGGAATAGGATTACTATTTTGCTTAATTTCCAACAGTGAAGTGTTAGGGGGAAGAAAGAAACCCAGCGTGATTGTATGAATAACAATACACAAAGCAGGCTTTCTAAGGAGGTTGGGCAATCTGCATCAGCGGAGGCTTTGAAGGAATCAGAAGGCAAAAGAAGATGGGAAAGCCGGTCTGGGCGCACCCCATCCCGCAGCAGAGCGGGGCAGCCTTCGGCATCATAGAAACCACACATTTCCCTCCGCTTTGTGGCCAGCGAGGTGTGGCTGAGCTGGAACTCACGCTCGGAGAGGTTTGTCGGGAGCGATGGGCATAGAGCGGTAGCGAGGTCCCCTCTCGTGGTGCGTGTCGGTGCTGCAGGGGACGCGCTCATCCCGCTCGTCCCATCCGCAGCGTCACATCTGTCTGCTCATCCCACAGCGTCCAGAGGGTTACATTCAGATTTTGGCCTTTCACCAGGGGCTGAATGGACTATAACAGATTTAATCTAATTCTGCTCCCATCACAGCCAGCATTCATATAAACTATTCCCACCAAAGACCCATCAGTGAGAGCAGAATTGTATTTTCAATTCACTGGTTTCTTTCTAAGAAGTGATCAAAACCACAAGTGATTTTATGGGCTCTGGAGAAAGGAACTGGGATTGAGTCCTTTGGGGCACCTGCAGGCCACCAGTGCTGAATGTTTCAAATATTGACCATTCTATATCCTGAGAGCTGAGCAGACACGTAAAAAACATTCCCTCGGGGAAATTAGAAAATAAAATGAGAGCTGCATCACAGTCAAAAGGAGGCACAGGCAGTGCAAGCTATGGTACAGTGACCAATGCTGCTGGTAGAGGGAAGGCACAAATAGAGGAGGCACTTCTTTGAGAAAGCTCAGTGCAGAGACCTCCACTTCCCAGGACAGAACCCAGCACACTGCTGTTCTTGTAAGAATTCAATCTATGCATATCTGGAATTTGAATGTGTGTGAAAAACTCTGAGCCCAGGATGGTAATCTGGCTATAGAGGATATTCTGCAAATGCTGGTGAATTGCAGCCAAATTTCCATGCCTCTAAGCAGCACATCAGACTAACAAATAATAACAGCAGCCAGGTGCTGAAAGTTAATGCTGAATCTGAAATCAGATCCAGGGCTGAATTATTTATTGAAATTCCAGGACTTTATGTGTACTGTTAGAAGAGAGAGGCACCTGCAGCCCTGCAAATACACAGCTGAGTGGAGGGCTGCCTCTGAGAAGGACACTTACCACCAGAACAGACCATGGCCTTGACCTGCCCTCGATGGTCTCATTTTGTATGTTATTCAGCACCACATAACCACATTCCACGGTGGCTTCTATAGATCTGAGTGGGATGGAAGCACCACCAGGAGCTCTGCAGAGCTCTTCTGCAGTGTGCAGGCCATGGTCCTTCCTCTTATGGCATCTCCAAAGCTGCGGTGCTGCAGAATGAGGCAGCCTCATCCCACATGTGAGCCACGCTGAGCACTTTTCCAGAGAGCAGCTCAAGTTTCACGGCAGGGGAGGAGAGCCCTGCAAGGAGCAGCACATCGCAGGCACCAGCATGAATTCGGTTTCAAGTTTGCATCTCAGCATGAATTCCCAATGCAAGCCCCAGTAACTTCAGTAAAATATTTTCTGGTACAATTATATATCCATAGAATCATGGAATCATTCAGGTTAGAAAAGACCTCTGAGATCCCCAAGCACAACCCCAGCCCATCCCATCTGCCCACATCCCCCAGTGCCACATCTCCATGGTCCCGGGACCCCTCCATGGACGGAGCCCCCAGCACTCCCTGTGCAGCTGTGCCACTGCCCACTGCTCCTTCTGAGGAGAAATCATTCCTGATATCCAACAAAACTGGACCAAACTTTACAGTTACCCTCACAAACAATAAATAGAAACAGATTTTCTGGTTCCTGGCTACTCATAGAGAAATCCTAACAGGTTTTTCTGCATAAGGGACATCTCTTCCCTGTGAATATTATCTTGCATGCCAAAACCACTGCATTTGTTCAACTGATCTCTTACATGAATACAGTCAAGCTTAGCCACTAAGAGGATGTAACTCCATGGCAGCTTTTCTGAGAGCTATCTGCAAAGGAAGGGAACACAACATGGCCTGAATATTTCATTAAATGAGAAACAGAGACCAAGTTCTGCATTTGTAAATGTAAATACTTGCAAGGAAAACAAGAGCTTAAGGAGGAGACACACCTCAACAGCCAGTAAATGTACCCTGTCACTCATCTAAAAGCAAAACAATTTGTGTTTTCAAGATCAGGCACTCAAGAAAATAACAGTGATGCTCTCTAAAAGCTACTGGGGAAGTTTGAATAAGTGTGTGAACCATCAGAAGCATTATTTGCAAGTATTATATGGAATTGTGAAGCTAATGCCTGATGGAAGCTGCAGACAGGGAAACGCTGCTGGAGCACTGAGCAGGGTTAGGATGATTTCTTCTCACAACACACTTTGACTTAATGCTCGAACTGAATTTCCTCCGATTTCTTTTTGTCCTCTATCCAGTATCAAAAAAAATCCCTTAGTTAATTAGATTTAATGTAATGCTATTTATTAAAACCTTACGTCATTCTTTCCATTCTTCCCTTTGTACAAGATCTCCCCCACCAATGCCACTGCAGTTTCCCTGGCACCCTTCACTTCTCCCTGACCCCTGCTCCTGGGATCCCTGGCCATGCTGGCTGCTCCCAGAAGCAACCAGTAACCTCCACCCATCTCTCTTGCTCCATCTCCACATTGCCACAAGTCCATGGGACCAGATGGGATCCACCCAAGGGTGCTGAGGGAGCTGGCAGAGGTGATTGCCAAGCCTCTTTCTACCATCTATCAGCATTCCTGGTTATCTGGAGAGGTCCCACAAGATTGGAGGCTGGCTGATGTGACTCCCATCTACAAGAAAGGCCGTAAGGAAGATCCGGGGAACTACAGGCCTGTCAGCCTGACCTCAGTGTCAGGGAAAGTTATGGAGCAGATGATCTTGAGGGAGATCACACGGCACGTGCACGGCAACCAGGGGATCAGACCCAGTCAGCACGGGTTCACAAAGGGCAGGTCGTGCTTGTCCAACCTCATCTCCTTCTATGACTGGGTGACCAGACTGGTAGATGAGGGAAAGGCTGTTGATGTAGTCTACCTGGACTTCAGCAAGGCCTTTGACACGGTCTCCCACAGTATTCTCCTGGG